>JBBPBX010051219.1:10376-24658 GCA_038048925.1 Garcialebias charrua | reverse complement strand
AAAAACAATTATTATTTTTTAAATTTATGGGTCTTCAGCTGAACGTGTCCTTAATAAAATCACGTACTGCTCAAAACTGCAGGATTTTAAAAAGCAGGTTCGCCACGAGCAACACGCGGCGCGCGGGCGGCTTTATGTCTTTAAATGTAGCTCAATGAACAGATATAAAATATATTTCATAGCTGACTTTATAGTACGAGGGCTCCTGAGCTTAACCACGCTTTAATATTGTCACGTAGTGGTCAAATATGCTGCATTTAAAGTAGTTTCGCTTTGACTCCTTCCAAAACTGTGCTTGCACAACGAAAATAAATTATAAAAATTCGAATTTTATTTCAAATAACTCCAACAGGATACATTTCGTATATGAACATGTTGTGATCACACTAGATTTTTTTGAAAAATATCAGCTATGTGGTTTTTGATAGAATTGATAATATGTGATACAAAGTAGAAGGGAGAAAATTAATGGAGGTGTCTTTATGTCTATAAAACATTGAATTTTATTTCAAATAACTCCAACAGGATACATTTCGTATATGAACATGTTGTGATCACACTAGATTTTTTTGAAAAATATCAGCTATGTGGTTTTTGATAGAATTGATAATATGTGATACAAAGTAGAAGGGAGAAAATTAATGGAGGTGTCTTTATGTCTATAAAACATTGAATTTTATTTCAAATAACTCCAACAGGATACATTTCGTATATGAACATGTTGTGATCACACTAGATTTTTTTGAAAAATATCAGCTATGTGGTTTTTGATAGAATTGATAATATGTGATACAAAGTAGAATGGAGAAAATTAATGGAGGTGTCTTTATGTCTATAAAACATTGAATTTTATTTCAAATAACTCCAACAGGATACATTTAGTATATGAACATGTTGTGATCACACTGTGTTGTTTAAAAAAAAAAAACAGTTTCTGGACTAAATTAATCACATTTTTCTTTTACAGTCAACAGAAGAAAATCGCCAGAATTCAACAACCTGTGTCATCTTCTGGAGGAAGACGTGAGACACCAGATGGAAATTTGTTACTTCTGTTTGTCACTTCAAACTTTTCCTATTAAACGTTATATTTTCTTAAGTGGTGTCCTCGAACATTCAATTTCCTAAACTTATTTTATAATGTGAAGTGTGTATTGTGTTTAAATCCATACTGGAAGTTAAGAGAACTTTCCATTTGCATTTGACCTTTAAAGAATCATAAGATAAAGATTATTAGAATCTGCTCAACTGTTATTACGTTATAAATTATTTGGTTCTAGGATGAAGTCATACAAAAAAAGTCAAAAATTAAAAGTGGCCAAAGTCCTTTGGACAGTTTAAAGTTAAAGAATTCACAGACCATCCATCTACCATCTACCATCTACCACCCAGCAGCAACTTTACCAGGGAGACACTGGCAGTTTCAAAGATCACAGTGTGATGTTTTAAATCAACTTTATTTATAAAGCACATTTTAAAAACCACAGGGTCAACCAAAGTGCTGTACAATAACATAAAAGACAAGTTAATTAAAAACTATAAAAAGCATACAAAAATAAATACATATACCAGTCTTACTGCAGGTGTGTTAACATGCCATAAAAGATAAGATCACGTGTTAAAAGCCAAGGAATAAATGTGTGTTTTTAAATAAGATTTAAAAAGTTTTGAGGACTGTCAGCAGCAACTGCTCAGCTGATCTGAGATCGGGGAGGGCAGGAAGGTTGAAGCAGCTCAGATAAATATGGTTTTGCAACTTTATCAAGCACCTTGTGCATAACTAAATAATAAAATATGCTTTAATACATCTTTATTGTAAAAATACTAAATTGGAAAATACATGGGTTTAAAGAAGGCAACAAGGTAGGATTATGAATTGGGTTTAAAGATTACAGCTCATGAGGTACTCATTATAGCATGACATCTCTTTCACAACATTCTGTCAAAGCCTTTATTGTGTTCTTCTTCTAGTGGTGGCTAGTACTGTAGTAAATAGCTTGAGGGAACACTACTGCCACCATGTGGTAAGACGAGTAGGATTCTGGACCCCGCCCACAGAAGGGGTACAAAAAAGCTGTGGAAACAGAACATAGATGTGACCCGACCCGAACTGAGCCGACCTGAGCCGATCCAACCCGAGCCGAGCCGAGCGGTGGAAAAGAGGCATTAGAGGAACAAAGCATAGTTAAGACCTAGAGATGCACTGATTCTGATTTTGTGGGCCAGTACCATTCTTTATGACTATGTCTCTGTGATGGACTTGTGACCTGTCCAGGGTGTCCCCTGCCTCTCGCACAATGATAGCTGGTCATGGGCGCCAGTGACCCCCGTGACCAGAAAAGGAAGAAGCAAGTAAAAGCTAATGGATGGTTGGGTAGAGTCGAAGTTAAATCTCTGTCCCCGTCTCAAATCTCTAGATGACTCCAACAGATTCCATTCAATGGGATGGAACAAACACACCCACCCCCTCGAACATAGGAGGATCTGCGGTGGAAGTGGTCTACAGCTACAAGTACTTGGGTGTGCACCTGAATGACAACCACAGCTGGGGCAACAACAACACCAGCCTGATCAAGAAAGCTCATCAGAGACTCTACTTCCTCAGGCGGCTGAGACGAGCTGGTCTGGGAAGCTTAGTCCTCACCTCCTTCTACAGGTGTGCAGTGGAGAGCATCCTGTGCTCCAACATCAACATGTGGCATGGTGGCTGCACAGCTGCAGAAAGAAAAGCTTTGCAGAGAGTGGTGAAGGTTGCACAGAAGATGTTGGAGTTAGGGCTGGGCCATATCATATAGTTCACAATAATACCGGTAAAAAAAAGCTTGCCCGGGCAAAAAATGACATCATGATATGCTAATTTCATGACGTAATACGTCAGGGCGCCCCACCCCCTTAACAACAGAGCGCTTCGAACGACCAAACCGAACTGCGCACCTCCCCGCCACCTGTGGGTACTGGTGTAATGCTAATTAGTTACGCGCGATACTAGCTAGCTAAAAATGCTAAAATCAAACAACGCGCGTCTCAGCTTCTCTCCATCCAGCTCTAAACTGTCGGTACAAATGCGCACAGCTCAACTGTCTCTTGAGTTCCATAGTCGTCCACGGACCAAGAGGTAAGTGATCAGAGACAGATCAGTCAGATAAATGAATTATTGCATGAATAGATGAAGCTGAAACACCAACCAGTTTCAGGGTCAGGTGATCACCTTGTTACAAGTTCTGCAAGTTACAGCTCATTTAAAGGCAACATATATTTTGTTGTAGGTTACATTTATGCTCAACAGATCTTAAGCTTAATTTTATTTAGTTATTTTGGGAAACTACACCTGCACTTTAGTTTTTGTGGTGGATTTTGTTGATCTATATTTTGTGCAGACTTTTTCAATCTAAATAAAAGAAGGATCATTTTTATTTTTATACTAGGAGACTTACGGTAATACTTTGCTAAATAATGTAATTTCAGTAAAATACTCCTCGTTGTTTTTTTAAATTTTATATAATACAGCAAAGCAACATGTTGAGTTAATTTTGTCAAATAAATAACTTTGATTGCAGTTTTTTTTGTTATATCACGAAATGTATCGTTATCGTCAGAATGCTCTGAAATATCACAATATAATATTTGAGCCATATCGCCCACCCCGTGTGGTATCCCCCATTCTTCTTACAACACTCAACAGACGTCTGGGGACAGAGGAGACCAGTATCTGAAGTTTAGAAATAGAAATGCTCTCCCATTCATGTCTAATACAGGCCTCTAACTGTTCAATCATCTTAGGCCTTCTTTGTCGCACCTTCCGCTTTATGATGTGCCAAATGTTCTCTATAGGTGAAAGATCTGGACTGCAGGCTGGCCATTTCAGTACCCGGATCCTTCTCCTACGTAGCCTTGATGTTGTGATTGCTGCAGAATGTGGTCTGGCATTAACTTGTTGAAAAATGCAGGGTCTTCCCTGAAAGAGATGACCAGGTTATATACAGAAATTCTTAAGTTAAATGTAATACCTTTTAATATTAATCATAATAAGCATAATCGTCCATGCTTTTGTCTCCTCCAGGCTCGACTACTGCAACTCCCTGTTTATTGGAATCCCTGGTAAATACTTTCAGAAGCTTCAATATATTCAAAACAGTGCAGCAAGGATTTTGTTGAGAGCTCGTAAATTTGAACATATTACACCCATTCTCCATGACCTACATTGGCTTCCTGTCACCTACAGAATTCAGTACAAAACTGCTCTCATTACACACCAATGCTTACACGGAACTTCACCTGATTATCTAAAGGACATTCTTGCACCATATTCATCCACCCGGTCTCTACGATCACAGAACAGTAATCTCCTTCACATGCCGTGAACCAAATTAAGGACCATGGGAGACCGGGCATTCTGTGTGGCTGCCCCCCGCCTATGGAATAGATCCATGGGCCAGACTGGAAGTCGGTACCACCGGAGGTGGCTAAGGCTGTCATACCATTTTTGAAAGCTTGAAATCTCACCTTTATGATAAGCTATGATAGCAATCACAGTTTTGTAGCTGTTACAAGTTATAGCGATTTTATGACAACAAAGTTGAGGATATTTAATGCCTATGTTGACTTTACTAAATCTTGTATATTTTACCAGAAATGTATATTTTCCAACAAAAGTGTCTATAAATATGGCTATTAATATTGACAATTTAAATGTGAAAATCATTAGTTAAAACACGTTCAAGGTCATTGTGAACGTTCAAGGTCAAGTAAAAAATAAGTGTTTTTTTAATTAAACAAGAAAGTTCATTCTTGTGTTTTTTTAATTATTAAAATGGCTTTAAATGCACCAAGTGTCTTTTTTCTAACTCAGAATAGTCTCAGCTCTCAGAAAATATATAATATTCATATATGTGTACTGCAGCTATGATTCTATGTGTCTATCTCGTCATGTGGAGATAGCGAAAATGTTATTTTTCATAACATAGCATTATGTGCTATTTGTAAGCAAAAGGTGTTTTTATGATATGGCCAATTCCATTATGAAGAATTTTATAAAGTCTTCATAATGGAATTTGCCATATCATAAAATCACAGTGTCACTTGATAAAGGTCAAGGTCATAGTGTAAGGTCAATAAACAACAAATCTGTATTAATGGCAATTTTTTATTGCTTTCACCAGAATATCCTATGTAGTTCAAAAAATTAACATTTTTGTGATAGAGAACATTATATATTTTCAAAAATGTATAGAAGGAATGTTTTGAACAAAATTGTTAGTTTCATGTGCACAAAAAACAAATTTCACAAATCAGTGCCACTATGAGTGGGTAAGTGTCATTGATTGGTACAAGCTATTCGTCTTCATCGTCGTCATCAGAGTCAGACTGCTGTACTTCTGATTCTTCTTTGCTGGATTGGTTTTTGCAGTTCTGTAGCTTGCACATGTCTGTGCACTTCAAGCCATTGTTGAGACAGGTACACTCTGGTAGTTTGCATGAACGCACACATTTGCATGAGAGAAGCTGCAGCACGGCATCTGGGGCAGGTGAGCCACGCATCCACTGGATAGCCAACTTACCATCTTCGTCTGTTGTCCAACCACAGTCCTTTGGGCTTGGGACAAAGGGCTGGTTAACCAGACATCTCCTCCAAATGGCAGCTTGATAGTTTGCACGGAGAGAGGAGACAGTCTTCACAAGGAGGCAACTGACTTGACTCGACCTCTCCTCGATTTGCACAGAACAGCTGATATCGGAGCTTGTTTACTTCAGCAGTTTTAGTGGAAGCCATGTACATGAGACAAGTGATCTGTTGCAGCTTGTGAAACACTTCTGCAGATAACTCCCAAGAACGTCCAAGTTCACTGAAGGCCACCTGTATGTCCTTGTCAGACTTCATCTGCTTAAAGGCCGTCATCTTTCCACGTCCAGCAAATGCACTGACTGTATCACAGCCTGTAAAGGCATGCATGCCAATCAAACCATCGCAGACACCACCTCCCAGTGCATGCCTGAGGCTGGTTATATCTATGAACCGTGTTCGGGTCTTTGTGCCACTCTTCAGGTAAATAGGACATGCGATACTCTCACTGACCCCCAGGCACAGAACCAAGACATCAGTATCCTCAGCAGTTATGACCACAGACTTGTAGCCAGATTGTGATGCATGAAGAGCATGGAGCAGGAGACGGGTGTCTGCTTCTTCCTGTGAGCACTTTAGCTCTGTGGACTCTTCCCATTTTTCATTGGTGATCTTGAAGCACAGTTGTTCACAGGTAACGTATAACACCTTGTCTTTCAGTTTTGCTCGGTGTTTTGGTTCCTTCCACTGCTCTACCAGGAACTTGATCAGACTTGCTTTGTTAGAAGGGCTGCAAAGTAGCTTCCTCCATTGTTTAATGTGGTGCCCTGGTGCAATGTTTTTGATTTGGATTCCTGAGTCTGCACCCCTGTTGACTCTTTCTGCATCTTTAATGGACGTCTCCTTGTAAACGTCAAACACGACATCGATGCGGCAGCTCTCTGTACCTTCATGGAGAACACTGGACAATGTCAGTTCTGCAAGCTGTGAGAAGGTTTTGTCATTTCCTTTCAGTTTCTGGACCAGACTCATCCCATCAATGACCGTTGCAGATGAACCTGGGATGACTTCTGCAGGAGAAACAATCTTCTCAAGCTCTCTGGCTAGGGCTGCTTTGTTGGTTTTACATAAAGACCCATCTCCATTTGCAAGTGTCCATGGCAAAGGCCCAAGAGGATGAGCCAGTACTTCACTCATGTGCAACTTTCTGCTTTCTGCAACAAGGATCATCTGGCCAAACAGCTTTCTGTCAGCTTTAAGGACTACTTCTCTGGATTGACTATGGCGAAGGGACTGCATTCTGATGTCTGAGAATGTTTTTAGTTTCTTCTTTGTCATTGTCAGAGAGTCAGAGAGTCAGAGAGAATTTATTGTCATTTGCACCGCATGTAGTACATGTGTTGAAAACGAGATTATGTACACAGGGTCCCAGTTACATCCAACAACAAATGCAAGAGAAATACAATAATAACATCTAGGATTAACTAAGAGAGACATCACATCAGCTAGTAATACACTAAGCCCTAATGTAGTAGAAAAACATCATTATAAACAGCAGCACGAACATGAGCAGATGGTCACAGATGAACGCAGCAACAAGAAACAGATCAGTACAGTATCAGTATGATGTGACATTTTGCAGTGTTTATTCTTATTATTTATTTATTCATGAGTCTGACAGCCTCAGGGTAGAAGCTGTTTCTCAGTCTAGTGGTTCTACATTTGATGCTCCTCAACCTCCGTCCCGAGGGGAGTGGTGCAAAGAGTGAGTGTGCTGGGTGAGTGAGGTCTTTCATGATGCAGGTGGCTCTTTTTCTGCATCTGGAGGTGTAAATGTCTGTGATGGTGGGGAGACTGACTCCCACAGACTTCTGTGCAGCCTTCACCACTCTCTGCAGAGCTTTTCTCTCTGCAACTGTGCAGCCTCCATGCCACACGTTGATGCTGGAGCACAGGACGCTCTCCACTGCACACCTGTAGAACGAGGTGAGGACTGGGCTTCTCAGACCGGCTCGTCTCAGCCGTCTGAGGAAGTAGAGTCTCTGATGACCTTTCTTGATCAGGCTGGTGGTGTTGTTGCTCCAGCTGAGGTTATCATTCAAGTGTACACCCAGGTATTTGTAGCTGGAGACCACCTCCACCGCAGATCCACCTATATACAGTGGGGTGTGGGTGTGTTTGTTCCTTCTGAAGTCCACAATCATCTCCTTCGTCTTCTTCACATTCATGTGAAGGTTGTTCTCTTTGCACCAGCTCTCCAGATGTTCCACCTCCTGTCTGTAGCTGGATTCATCATTATCTGTGATGCATCCCACCACAGCTGTATCATCTGCAAACTTAACAATATGACAGCCTGGATGTGTGGCTGTACAATCATATGTGAGCAGAGTGAACAGAAGAGGGCTCAGCACACATCCCTGAGGAGAGCCAGTGCTGAGGGTGATGGTGGAGGAGGAGAAGTTGTGGATCTTCACGGACTGTGGTCTGTCTGTTAAGAAGTCTAAGACCCAGTTACAAATAGAGGGGCTTAGTCCAAGTGTGGATAGTTTGTCTATCAGAGTTTGGGGGATCATGGTGTTGAAGGCAGATGTGAAGTCCACAAAGAGCAGACGCACGTATGAGTCCTTCTGATCCAGGTGGGTGAGAGCAGTGTGGACCACGGAGGAGATAGCGTCCTCTGTTGATCGGTTCTGTTTCATAGAACTTTGTGGATGGGGTATCTGCTTCCATGCGCTGTTGCTTGAAAGCTTGGTATGCCTTTTCCCCTATGTCATTGGCTTCAAGAAGGTCTTTGGCTACATTGTGCGGTGCAATAGTGGCAGTTGACAGGCTGACCAGCTCGCCTTGATCACAGTTGAAGGGATTCATCCAACTGACCTCCATCAGCTGAACAAGGGACTGGGTATCGGCCTCATCTCTTTGTATCCTAGGCAGCAGTAGGTCAGGATGTTTGAAGTCATGTTGGCCCACGTGTATCATGGTCCTCAATTGTCGCAGGTATCTGCTACGGTATTCAGCTGTGAGATAGTACTTGGCCACAGCTCCAGCTTTCAGGCTAAACCCCTTTGTTCCACCGGGCGTCTGGGTGTCTTTGTTGATAGTTTCTTCAATTGTCTGATCTACAGGAATATGTCCAAAGGGATTTTGGGGCCCGATCTGTACTGCAAAGCCACCTTTCATGAAGTAAGCATAAACATCTGGGTGTTCTATGGGAAGTTGTGACATTGTGGCATAGTAGTAGGTCAGGAAGCGTGCGTAGTTCACTTTGTCATAAGCAAAACACCATGGGATCATCTTTCGGATAGCTGCAAGATGAAACATCCAGTTTCCTTCTCTAGTAGCTCGAATGAGATCCAGCATGATTTCTGCCATATCTAGGTAAGACGTCCAAAATGCTGAAATAAGGTTTAAATTAAGTTTTAAATGGATGATTTAAATATTCAATTCAAATAAACATACATTTCCTTCTATTATATGTATACATAATTATATAATTATATGTATACAGATGTTAAGAATCAGAAATTTAGAACTTATATTAGATTTTGCTAAATTCTTTGTATTTGACCTTGACTTTCACAATGACCTTGTCCTTATTTTACAAAAAGGTCATCAGAAATGGATTGCCCAGCCCAGAAAACATAAATGTGTACTTTTTTGTACATGCAAATATGCTTTTTTAAACAAAATAAATAATAAACATTAAATTAATAGCAGTGGCCAAAAATTGTTAATTTTGTTTCCTTAAACACGCTGTAACATCTAACAGCTATGAAACTGCGATTGCTATCATAGCTTATTGTAAAGCTGAGATTTCACGCTTTCAAAAAAGGTATTGCAACCTTAGCCACCTTGAGTGGTACCCGTGTCCAAAAAATTGGGGTCTGGCCCATGGACTAACAGTCACTGGTTGACTTTAAAAACGTCTTGAAGAGCTTTCTTTTTAAGCAAGCTTACTCTGCCTCCTCATGATTTGATCTTTGATCTTAGCTGATATTATTATTGATTTTACTTGTTTTATCACTTGTTTTATTTTTGATTTTGTTGCACTTTGTAGCACTTTGAGATTTTTGTTAATGAAAAGTGCGTTATAAATTAAATTCATTATTATTATTATTATTATTATTATTATTATTATACCTTTTAATACCTTTTTAATACCATCACAATATTTTTTAATACCATCACAACACTGAGCTGTAACTGTAGAGGCAACCTCTTGTACTTCAGTTCAGAGCAACTAATTGTAAAGTGATAGATTACTGTCATTTTCTTCCTAAACTTTGGTAGTAAATGTAGTTTTATAACAATTACTGGATACATCAATTTGCTTCTTGCCTCAATAAAAGCACTGACCTATTTGTTATTTAAATCTAACCCAAGACAAAAAGTTTAATTGTTCCCACACATAACATATCTCTAATGGCAAACGAAAAACTGTAAACTTGAAAACAGAGCAGTTTAGTTAAAATAATTCAACACTGAAAACATGCACAATTCAAAAAGAGAGGGAGAAAAATAATAACTACAATACTGCATTTTTCATCCTGCAAGTCGCAGTTTTTTGCATAATTTACATGCCTTGCAACTTATAGGCTGAAGGGACATATTTATGGATTTTTTCCCATATTTATAAACCATTTTTTGACTGAGATATGACAGTTTCTATTCATTCTGACTGAAAAAAAAAAAAAAAACAGCAGTACTTAATGGTCCCAGTGTAGTAATAGTGGTTTGGCATACTGTTGTATCATGTAATAGGAAAATGTGCCTATAATGACAAATTTAAAAAAGTTCCAAGACAAAAACAGCTGGACTTTATTTATTATACTATTTATTATACTATACTTTATACTTTATTGTTTTTCTATTGCACTTTTTAGAATTTACCATGTCCTGGATGACTGAGAATCTTTTCAGCTATTAATGACTCAATCGGACTGCCATACTCTCACCACCTCTCTGCTTGGAACCCCAGCTGCACTGCCCCGGTGAAATGCAGCTAATTTGACCAATAAAGTACATTTATTAAGCAAGTGATAGACTGAGACACACCTTTGCTATAATTTCAAACTAAAAAATAATTGTTTAGGTGCTTTTCTTGTTAAATGTCGGAGGATCAAGCCGCGTTCCTCTTTCGTGTTTCTTTTTACAGACATGACAATAAACCGGTGCGAACACACACTGACTG
Source organism: Garcialebias charrua (assembly GCA_038048925.1). NCBI lineage: Eukaryota > Metazoa > Chordata > Actinopteri > Cyprinodontiformes > Rivulidae > Garcialebias > Garcialebias charrua. The sequence goes on along the minus strand of JBBPBX010051219.1, from coordinate 13,907 downwards.
ACGATATGGCGTCATTGTTTTAGCTAGATCTTACTCGAACATAAATTTAGAAAAGATAAATAAATTCACAGACATTTTTTTAGCAGACAGAACGAGAAAAATATAGTTGTGTAGGTTTAAAAAAATTAATCCCTCGTCAGATGACATTACTTTTTAATACTTTTTAATGGCCGTAATTTGTGTTACTTAATTTTATTTACTACCTTTTAATACCTTTTACAACCCCGCGGATACCCTGGATGACGTCTAGGTGGGAGCATATGTTGTTCTAGATCCTGAACATAGTTCTCTGCATTAATGGTGTCTTTCCAGACATGCAAGCTGCCCATGCCACATGCGCTCATGCAACCCCATACCATCAGTGATGCAGGCTTCTGAACGGAGCGTTGATAACAACTTGGGCTATCCTTGTCCTCTCTGGTCCTGGATGACATGGCGTCCCAGTGTTCCATAAAGAACTTCAAATCGTGACTCATCTGACCACAGAACAGTCTTCCATTTTGCCACACTCCATTTTAAATGACCCCTGGCCCAGTGCAAACGTCTGAGCTTGTGGAGCTTGCTTAGAAATGGCTTCCTCTTTGCACTGTAGAGTTTCAGCTGGCAACGGCGGATGGCACGGTGGATTGTGTTCACTGACAATGCTTTCTGGAAGTATTCCTGAGCCCATTCTGTTATTTCCTTGACAGTGGCATTCCTGTTTGAGGTGCAGTGATGTTTAAGGGCCCGGAGATCACGAGCATCCAGTAGAGTTTTATGGCCTTGACCCTTACGCACAGCGATTGTTACAGATTCTCTGAATCTATTGATGATGTTATGCATGGTTGATGATGATAACTTAAAAGTCTTTGCTATTTTGGGCCGAGATGGTGTAGAGGCAGGGCAGCCGGCTCAGGACCGGAAGGTTCGATCCCCGGTCACTGCATACCTCGTTGTGTCCCTGGGCAAGACACTTAACCCTGAGTTGCTCACGGTAGGACTGGCAGCGCCTTGCATGGCAGACTACCGCTAGTGTATGAATGTGTGTATGTATGAATGGGTGGATGGCTGGTACTGTGAAGCGCTTTGGGGCCCCTCATAGGGGGCTGGAAAGCGCTATATAAGTAAGCTCCATTTACTATTTACCATTTATTTTACTCTGGGTAACACCATTCTGGTATTGCTGCACTATCTTTCTGCGCAACAATGGTGGAATTGGTGATCCTCTTACCATCTTGGCTTCTGAGAGACACTGACACTCTGAGAAGCTCTTTTTATACCCAATCATGTTGTCAATTGACCTAATTAGTGTTAATTGGTCTTCCAGCTGTTCGATATATGCTCAATTTTCCTTTTTCCAGCCACTTATTGCTACTTGTCACAACTTTTTTGGGATTTGTTGACACCATGACATTTTGAAACAACATATTTTTCCCTTAAAATTATACATTCTCTCAGTTTAAACTTTTGATCTGTGATTTGTGTTCTATTCTGAATAAAATATTAGATGTCGGCACCTCCACCTCCTTGCATTCAGTTTTTATTCACAATTAGTTAAGTGTCCCAACTTTTTTGGAATCCGGTTTGTAGTTCTATATTTCAAAATTAAAGAACAGACTGTAACAATTTGTGTGTGGCTCTACATTCACTGACATTACAGCACACACGCACAGAAGAGAAGAACTGAAACATCCCTAATACCATATATGATCAAAATAGGACTGCTTGGCAAGAGAAGTGGGGTCAGCAATAAACATCCGAGCCTAACCTCTGATCCTTTTCTTGGTTCAATCAAACAGTTCTTCTAAAAAAAGGTTTGAACCTGGTACTGAGCAGTTTGACTGAATTGCAGTTCAACTGAACTGAGTTCTACAAGATGGAATCAGCAAGAACCATAAAAGCATTGTAAACAAAGCAAATGAGTAAAAATACTTCCCTACTACATGTTGTGCATGGGAAAATGTTCCTGACATTATGTTAATTAAGAAAGTTCACATGAATAAGGTATCTACTGTAATCCTGCATTTCAAGTTAATACCACAGAGCTTGACTTGGAACTTAAGTTCTACCTCTGATAGCAGTTTGGGAAACTCAAAGTTTGTATGTGCAACCATCTAATCTTACTCACCACTCCAGCAGTTCATTTACCCCAGGCAGCAAAAGCCATAGCTTCTGTCTCACAGTGTTTTGACCAAGTAGAGGCAAACTGGTCTGTGGAGCAGGATTTTGTCAGTATGGCCAGATATGGCACAGACAGCCAGTCTGTGGGCACTGCAGCAGCCCAGGCACAGCTGTTATTTTGCATAAAGTGGATCATATTTACCTTCACTGTATTGCTAGCAATACAAAAACATTGAGAGCCTGGTAATAATTGTAACCAAATCCTGAAACTCTATTGTCCAGACATGCTATATTTGGACCAGATAAGCAGTGCCAGGAAAGGCCAGGAAAAGGAGGCTGGACTTGAATTTGTTGGGAAAAATTGCAACAATATGCAAGTTTAGAGCTCAGCTTGGTTTATAATGAAGTGCTACAAATAGGAATGCTTTGGCATGAATCAATCTGCAACAAGAATACATTCCTAAATGTTAAAAAGCAATGAAGAACCTGCATTCATTACATTCTTGAGCTCCCAACATGTTTAAAACAGATTTTTTGATGTTGAAATGTCCTTAAACTCCAGTTACACAAAGACAACCTAAAACAGTAGTCCCTCTCTACTTCACGGTTCGTTTATCGCAGGCTCGCTATATCACGGTTTTTCAAAATATGATTGGACATGACACAATTGGCTGATTGATGGACGAGCTATGGATTGTTTATTTAAAATTAATTAGTTTAAATGATTTTGCACCATGTGTGCAGCCCACAAGTGCAGGGGGAAGCTCCCTCCTGCAGCTGATCAGCTGATCTCCTTCTCTGCCACACACACACACATTTCTCCTGCTGCAGCTTTGTGAAGAGTTAACCCTTTAATGTCCAGATGCATCAATTGACTTTTGTCTTTAAACTTAAAATTCAAAGTATGTCACATCGGAAAATCGTCATAATCACAAAATATAAAAGTGTTAAAAGTTTTTATTTTTTGTTTTAGAACTTCTATGTTCAGTTGTTGAAGTGTAATTGATCAAGAAGTACATTTCTGCTCCATGCTGCAGAGCTGAAGCTGTGTGACATCCTTTGATGTCCTGCTGCACTTCTCTTCTCTACAATTTAAAATTTAAATACTGTAACATTTTAAAATAAATAATCCAGGCTGTGGGTCGTTTATTTAAAATGTAACAGTATTTAAATTTAAATTGTTTAATTAAGATTATGAGTAACAGGTGAGTGTGATTGCAGCCTGGCACGTCATGACAAAGTTTACTGAACTTGAACTACTGTCGCTCTACTACACATTTTTTCACTTATCGCAGGTGGGCATGGTCCCAAACACCCGAGATACAATGAGGGGCTACTGTAATTAAATATTCCTTAAAATAGCCATAATGTGAAAATCGTAATTGCTGTAAAATATTTATTCATGAACTCAGTGATACCTTTTTGTTTCTT
>JBBPBX010051218.1:11235-24658 GCA_038048925.1 Garcialebias charrua | reverse complement strand
GTGAGCTTCGGTGCCCAGGGGCCCCTGGGGTTGTTAATCCGGCCCTGTCCACACAGAGGGCTGTGGTAGCTCCGAGGTATGTGGTTGTGTCAGGAAGAACATCCAGCGTAAAAACAATTACCAAGTCTTTGTGCTCATTAGTTTGTTGTGGTGACCCCTGAAGAAGGGTGCAGCCAAAAGAGAAAGAAAAAAAGTTTTTTTTTAATTAATACATTTATTTTTAAAAATGTGACTTCTATAACAATTTTTTTTATGTTGGTTATGTTTATTACTGTGCATGTTGCTTTTATGAATTTGTTGTTTTTCATTTTTCATAGCCATTTTTAACAATACTTTGGTTTAAACAAATCTTGTATTCAGTTTTAGAGTAACTTTCTACTACTTTTATAATTTTGTTTAAAAAATAAGCAACATCCTTGTTGATTTAAAAAAAATTATTTAACCTTTATTTTACCAGGAAGAAATCCATTGATTATTTGTCTCTTTTACAAGGATGTCCTGGGCAAAATAAATAAATAAATAATGAATAAAGTAAGAATAAAATAAACTCATCATTTCACAAAACCTACAACCTTCAAGCTGTCCTGTGAGATTAATCGCCTGCAGTTTTTTTTTAACATTATTTAAAGTGACTTTATTTTTGCCATCTGTTTTTTTTTTTTTTCCAAACACCTGAAGTTTCCAGCTGTTTAAAAGGTTAATTGATTATTCTTGCTTTCTTTGGTGCAAAGAGAGAATGACATTTTTAAAATCTTTCCTTTTATGCGTTAATGGTTCTGTCCCCAAAAAAGAGAGACACAAAACGAAAGCAATCTAAAGAAAATCAACAACGACCAACCTTATCTGTCTAATTCAGCTCTCAGGACTGGAAGGCTTATTGTGAAGCACACTGGAGAAACTAAAAAGGGTCATCTATTTTTTACTTTGTCTCTTTCGGTCTTTATTTCTATTTTGAGTAACACAAACTATTTGTGTTCTAGTGTTGTAACGCAACACTAACACTACTGAACACTTCTTTTTTTTTTTATCAGTGTATTTGTGACAGATCTGACACATTCCGACTGGCTGAGAAGATATTTTAGTCCAAAACTTAAAGCAATCAAGTTTCACAAAGAACTGATGATGACAGTTGATGTCACGTTCTTTTTAGATGTGCTGTACAGATAATTTCTCCTAAAATATCTGGACTTACTGTCATGAAAAATTGCAGCATTTTTTTTAGAACTACCATATTACAAGTTAGCAAATGAACCCACGATGTGAGGAGTCTGAAGAAAATAAATCTCACGAATATTTCACTGATGTTCTGTCACGTTATCCTGGAAGCAAAATAGCAACGAGCAAAGTGGTTTTCTTTTAAAATGTAAAAAATTAACAGTGAAACAATAACTGCTGCAACTCTACTGGATGACAAATGCAAACATCACCTCACAACATGCAGTAACTCCTAAACTGCATCTCACTAACATAATTTAAATGAAGAACATCTCAGTCAATACATGTATGCCTTGTTCCTTTTTAGAGTCCTGTTCTTGCAGTTAGTTGGTGTGCTGCACTGACAGTTAACCATGACATTAAAAGCATCCACTTCACTGACCGCCTGCTCACCTGAAAACCACAAACATCTCTGACATATCTGTCCATCACTCTTACATGGTATGTGTGTGTTCGCGTGAGGGAAGGAGGGAGAAGGTCAAATTGAAAAAAACAATTAAAAACTGTGACTGTAACCTCTATCACTCCAGTTCACTTTCCCATTTCACCCCCATTAAATGGTTCAACAAGCACCCTTTCAATGCAACATCCTGCACTACCCACATTCTGACGCTAGATGGCAGCATTCCTGTACCCAAAACTCATCTGACGCCTCAGCATTCAACCAGACTGCCCAGTAACTGCACTGCATAAACAGAAATTTATCAAACTGGCAGCCACTTTAAAACAGCTGAACTTGTCAGTTTTTCATTGTAAAAGCAATTGGATACTCTGTAGGGAAGTCAAGCCTGCATGGTCTTTTTAGTTTTAAAAGCTAATATGGTCTTCAGGCAGAAGAGGGCACCTGTTCAACAATCATTTGTTTCTGTCCTCCTCCTTTCTATGGCTTCACAAAATGTTCACAATTTTAAAAGGGTACCAAAGATCTGGCAAAGAACATGACCAGAGCAGATGAGACTTCATTGACTCACACAGTGATTTGTTTCTCCCAGTGGGAACTTCACTTGGCAGCTGAAGAAAAAACAATTTATTGTAAAGGACTTTCGTGCTTCAGCACCGAGAGCCGAGGTCAGGGAGAAAAAACAATAATTATCTGAAAACGTTTTGTAGATCACAGTTTCAGCTGAAGTGGCTGAAAATTTTTCAGATGATCACAAATTCTAGGAGTAATTACTTTATTTGATGTTTTTTCGTGAAATCCATTACAGATTTTTCTACGGCGTCCACTACTTGTGGGTAAAAAGTATCACCACCCCTCATTTCTTCACATTTGCCTTCAAAGGAGTCAGACTTTTTTTGGAGTCTTTGTTGTTCGTCTTGACCAGGGGTCTGCAACCTGCGGCTCTTGAGCCACATGGCTGTTTGGTCCCTCTGCAGCGCCTCTTTCAAGCTGTGACCAAAATTAACATATAAGATGTTATATCCACAACAAAAAAATGTCTAGTTTTAGGATTATCCTGTCATTTCCTTTGCAAATATGTGGATACTTGTACTACTACACAGAGTAAATTATACTCACTTTAACTTTATGTTTTATTTCTTCAAAGTAGTGTACTCAATTTCTCCACAATTAAAAAAACACATAAATGGGTACCAGTGAAGAAGCGAGTAAAGATAATGGATGGATGGATGGATGGATGGATGATAGAATCAGAGCAGCCGTGGCGTAGTAGTAATGGCAGGTTGGCGGTTCGAATCCCGGTTCCCCACACCATGTGTCGTTGTGTCCTTGGGCAAGACACTTAACCCCGAGTTGCTCCCGGTAGGACTGGAAAGCGCCTTGCATGGTAGTCTGCCGCTACTGGTGTATGAATGTGTGTAGCATTCAATGTGTGTAGCACTTTGAGATTTTCACTAATGAAAAGTGTGTTATAAATTGAATTCGTTATTATTATTATTATTATTATTATAGAATCCAGTCTTTTCTTTTGTCTTGTAATAATATAAGGGGCGGTAAGGTATTTAAACACTTACAGGGCCACCATTATTGTAATAATATAGGACTGATTGGTCAGTTTACTAACTTACCTATATTTTAGATGCGCAGGTCTGAACAGATTTTATCTGCACCACCTACCACCAATTCGCGAGTTCACCCTTTTTCCGGTATTAAATTGCTTTAACTGTGACTAGACAAAATGTAATTTCACAAAGACTTCAACTTATGTTGGTCCATCAGAAAATAGACCTTTTATTGAAATAATCATAAAATTACATTTAACATTTGTATCGATATTAACTCTGATTTAATACGTTGACAAGAATTCAAATTAAAACAAACAGACAGTTAGAACTTAACTGTTGGCACATTACTTAGTTTCACTGTGTTCAGAAAAGGAAGAAATAGACTGAAAGATAAAAGAAATGAAAGCTAAGTCAACCGAAGTTGATTATTTTGAAACTACCAGGGTGGCACCTTCCCGAACAGGTCCGGCTGTACTTCCGAGCGTTCAGCATACAAACAAAGCCTCTTTACCTGGTGACGATAGTCCCTTGGAGATGAGGGCTGAGAAGTTTGTGGACACTACCGGACTGTGTGGTCCAGCTCACGTCCAGTCGACTTCCGTGTATGGCTGATTCAGACGAACGGGAGCACGCTTTCACCGGCAGGAACAGAGCCAATCACACTGACTTATTTTCAAAATAAAACTTCAGAAAACAAATTCTTTCAGAAATGAGTGTTTTGAGGCACAGCAAGGCTTTGCCGTGACTCCAGCTGAGACGTGGGTCTAATTGACACAATGACCGGAACGTTTCCAGCTTTTTCCAGAGGAGAAAACAAGTAGTTAGGAAGTTCTTCCCTCCGACACTAGTGAAAATGCAGGAAATGGATCTTTATATGGGAGGCGGGGTCTCCCCCACCTCCTCAATAACTATTGGCTGGTTTAACAAAACAACAGATGGAGTTTTCATCCCATAGGCAGAAATGTCTCTTGACGGACAACAGGAAAACTGTTTACAGAATCGGCCAGATGGCCTGGCCTGTGAGCACAGAGAATATTATGGCTAACTTTCACAGACAAAACAAAAGGAAGTTGCAAGTTAAAAGTTTACCCTGAACTGTGCCATGATATTCAGAGCCTGCTTGTTCTGCAGAAATAAAACCAGCAGAAGGGTCAAACTCGTGCAAGTAACAGATCATCATTAAATGACAAAAAGTATACTGTAGATCAATTCTGAATTAACACACAGAGAAAGTTCAATCTGATTAATTAGTGTCCATTAATTCAAAATAATTGTAACAAATATAAGTGTCCACTTGTGTCCTTGAGAGCTTCAAGAAAGTGTAACACAGAGTTTCAGAGAGATGTGGAGAGCTTTAACTCCAATACGGACATGAGGGTCCTATATCTCTACAGTCTCAACATGTAAAAATATCAATGAATGTTAATCATTAGATGTTTTTAGTTTCATAAGTTCATGCCTACTGACCCCTCTAACAAACATGAAGTGGCCCATGGGCCACCAGTTGATAATGACAATTGTAGCTGGATTTGTGGCTCTAGACGTTTAATTTAGTGAAGGAAGGGGCAGAAATGGCTCTTTTTGATCGTAAAAGTTGCAGACCCCTGGTCTTGACTGATAATTTCCCAGGCTCTCTGACTGTTTTGCCACTTTTGAATTTTATTTTTTAGGCACAGTATTTCTAGCAGCCTGTCAAAATAAAACATTAATTGTTCCTATTATTCTGTTAAATCTGCAACAAATGTCAAAAACAGTCTGACAGGCAGTGAGTTGTATATTTGTTGCACTAACAAGGTGATTCCCCAAAGGTTTGTGTGAGAAACATGCCAGCATACAGAAGAAAGATGCCTCCTGCTTCTGGTCCTTACTGGATTTTTTTCCCCCATCATTTTATGGCTGATGTTCATCTGTTTGGAATAGATTGTGTTTTGTTTTGAGTTAGTGGTTTCAGAATTTTTGTTTTGTTTTGTTATATAGTTTTTAGTTCTTCTATATATATTATTATTATTTGCCCACAATTGTACAGTTTTCTGAAATTAAATTAAATTAAATTAGATGCACTTTACCAAATTTCAGCTTTTTGAGAAAGTTCATGTTAATACCATTTATGGCTAATAATCCATATTTTTGTCAACTTGATATATTTAACTAAAAACAGGAAACATTTTCAAAGTCAAAGTCAAAGTCAACTTTATTGTCAGATCTGCAATATGTACTGTACAGGACATACACAGGACCGAAATTGCGTTTCTCTCAGTCCCTCGGTGCAACAGTAAACATCTAAACATTGAAACACTGAAACATATAATAATAGACATAAGCATAAAATAGTAAAACTAACACTGTCCTGAGTTTTTGCATAGTGGTATAAGAGTATGAAAATTTACACCAACTCTAAAACTAAAACATTAAACATTTAATGAACATAAAATTTACACCAACTCTAAAGCTAAAACATTAAACATTTAATGAACATAATACTGTCCTGAGTTTTTTGCATACTAGTATAAAAAAAGAGTATAAAAAGTATAACTAAAATAAACTAAAGGTTTCTAGCATTGACATTTGCAAAGTGGCAAAGCAGCGTATGAGTTAATGTACACAGTATATGTATGAGGTAGTAGTTGATGTTGTTATAGAGGCAAAAAGTGGCATATGCAGTAAGGCACATTGGGCATCCCTAAATAAGACCGTTCAGAGCACACTGTATATGTATCAGCAGTGGTGTAGATATTAGAGTAGTGTAAATGTAAACAGTAGTAATTACATGTAAGCAGTAGTAATAAAAGTAAACAGTATTAATAAATGTAAACAGAGAATGTAAACAGTATTATGACTATAGGCAGTGATGTAATACAAACATAAGTGCAAGTATGAGAATTTTAGCACTATTGTGACAAGTTTACAGTAACAGTCCCACCACTTTTGATTTTTCCTCTTTGGCCCCATATGAAAAGTCGATTGTGACAAATCTAGGAGTGAAAATTGACCCCTGCCTGAAACTGGACTGTCACATCAACAGCATGGTTAAGTCCTCGTTCTTTCATCTGAGGCGCCTGTCAAAAATCAAGCCCCTCCTTTCTAGACGCCACTTAGAGACCGTAATCCACGCTTTTATTACTTCACGCCTGGATTATTGTAACTCTCTTCTGATTGGAGTAAATAAGGCCTCGCTTTCTCGGTTGCAGCTGGTACAAAATGCTGCTGCACGATTTTTGACTGGTACAGGCAGACGTGAGCACATCACTCCAGTTTTAATGTCCCTTCATTGGCTTCCTGTCCAGTTTCGAATCCATTTTAAAGTTTTATTGTTTGTTTTTAAGTCTTTGAACGGTTTTAGTCCCTCTTATCTGTCTGAACTGCTTCAACTTTATGTGCCATCACGTGCTCTCAGATCCGCTGACCAGATGCTTTTAGCAGTCCCAAAAACCTTTTATAAGACCAGAGGAGACAGAGCATTTTCAGCTCTGGCTCCTAAATTGTGGAACGAGCTGCCACTGAAGGTCAGGCAGGCCCCATCAATATATTTAAAAGGTTGATTAATGCAGACAGTTAATGAAGTTTAGCAGGGGTGGTACGGTGGATCAGTCAACAGAGCTGTTGCCTCTAAGCAAGCAGGTTGTTGGATTGAATCTCAGCCAGGAACCCTCATAGGTGGAGTTTGCATCTGTTCATGTGTGGGTTTTCTCTGGGTACTCTGGTTTCCTCCCACAGACCTAAAATAAATTGTCCCTAGGTGTGAGTGAGAGAGTGATGGTTGTTTGTCTCATTTGTCTCAGTGTCCCTGCATGGCCTGTCCAGGGTGTCCCCCTGCCCCCCACACAGCAACCACTGGACATGGACACCAGTGACCCCTGCGACCCATAAAGGAAGACGTGGGTAAAATAATAGATGGATGGAAGTTTAGCCGATTCAAACTATTTTTTTCTAAGAAAAAAACAAAATTAATATTTTCTCATTTCCTGTAGCTAATTTTATTTGAACCGTTTCCACCTTTTTTCCCTAACTTTTCCAGCTAACAGCCTTTTTCAAATATGTCATTCAGTCTTGCAGGTTTGACCCATTTCGTTTAACTGGAGCTCCATCATGAGGTTGTTTAAGATGTTGCAGAAAACCTCCAGGTCTGATTTTTATTCTTTTATTCTTCAAAAACTGCCTTAGAGCTCAAGCTTAAAGGCAGAAATTTTCATCATAAAAGGAACCCAACAATAATCCTCATTTACTCTATTTTTTTAATCAAACAGATAGATTGACACAGATCCAGGACATGACTTTATAAAGAAAAGACCGTCCTGTGAACGTTTGCAGGTCTCAGATTAATGCAGGATCTCTGTATCATATTCAACAAAAGTTTGTTTTCAACAGTTTGTTCAGGCGGCTGAAGCCTCTGAGGGGTTTGAAAGTTTGGTTTGAGAATCACGGCTTCTTGTTGTCTTTGTTAAAGGGCTGTTAAAAATGTCAGATCTGTGTAAATTCATTCAGCCTTTACAGGTTAATCCCATTGAGCCTCGGGAACTCATTTACAAGAGAAACCCGATTTCTTAACAAAGAGTGATGACAAATAAAAGCTTTATACAAATTAGACTTTCAACTCATCAGTGCAAGAAATAAAAAAAAAACAGAGCATTTCATAGAGAACATAAAAAGGACAAACTGTTCAGATTCAGACCAGGAATAAATAAATAAATGAAAAATTCTCAGAAAAGTTTCAATAATTTCCAGCTGTGATGCTTCAGAGCTTCCATCTGAGAGAAACATAAACTGCTCACAAAGGTTGGAATAATTTGTGCATTTTTTTTGTGTGTGCCAAACTCAAGTGAATTGGCAAACGTTTATTAAATGGAGGATAAATCACAGCTGAGATCTTTTATGTTTTTCTTCTTCTGTCAATACCATTCTAATATTCATCAGAAGCCTGAACACAAAATCTGAGTTTCTGCACTCAAAAGTGAACAAATTTACTGAGATGGGATGAAGACACGTTCTCTGCTGGACAGCCACACTGCTTCTGTTGTTCTGATGAAGGTCTTGATAAAAACGAAAGACAATGAATGAAGAGTTATTTAAACGTCTTGGATCCAAAACACACAACGTACAGTAACTCGTCACATTTAACACCCAACAAAGCAGGAAACAAGCAGGATAAACGTGTTTAAAAATACTTTTTACTATTACTAATACCGTACTTTACTCATCATGTTTGGCACCACGTCTCTGGTGTCTTCTCACTCCGTCATTATCCAGGTCCTTCTTCAGTCACCGACAGGATTCCCAGCATTTAGACCGTCCCCTCAGATAAAAACACACATCTCTCTTGGCTCTTTCTATCATTAACAGGCTGGATTCATTACAGAGTAAAGGAAAATAACACAGCATAAATACACAGAGGTGATGTGATGGTGAGTTTCATAACATGAACACAGATTAGCATCTCTGTTCCTCCCCGTGTTCCTGTTTGAATAATCAGTTTGTTACAAGGCGGGTTTAGTCTTTTTGGGGCCTCCACTTTCAGTTTTAACCTTTATTTATCTAAGACGTACAGGAAGATTATTGTTGTTTCTTATTGACTGGACATACTTGTAACAATTTAGGTCAGGGGGCTGGTACGTGCAGATGGTGAGTGATGCTTAAAGTTCAAACATTATCTTGGTCATCGTTGAAGATGCATGCTCCTATTTATAAAATAATTTGACTTTTTTTGTTTGTTTTTGTATAAATGTGTCAGGATTTACACTAGAGGCAGGTACGAATCCAGTTGTGCAGGCAGGAACTCAGACTCAGACAAGGGACAGACTGGCAGACAGAGAATATATACACACAGACAAGACAGGGAGTAAAGACACACACCTGGGAACAATTAACAGAACAAGGCCAGGAAACTAATCAAACCAGGGATGTGGAGATTTAACTAAACTGAAAACTAAACTAAACTGAAAACTAAACTGAAACCAGGAACAGAATAAGACCAAACATGAAACTAGAAGCAGGTAAACATGGATATTAAAACTAGGAATAAAGGACTGTAAAGGACTGGAGATGTAGAAACTAAAAACAGACCAGGAACTGGCTGAACAGAAAAACACCACAAGGGGAATAGACAAAGGATGCCCACTGGATGGTGTCATCCCAATGTGTGCTTGAAAAAAACTTTTACTCATATTGTTGATTTTTTTAAGTTCTTTCCTTTCGGCAGGCCGCTATAACATAATTTAACCACACTGACATCTTTAATTTACTTTGAAATATCAATAAAAACGTTTCTTATTGTCAAAATGTCATTAACGGTAGCCCCTCGCTACTTCGCGGTTCGACTTTCGAGGACTCACTCTTTCACAATTTTTCAACGATCGTCAACTTTAATATTATTCATGTGACTGGAACGGTATGAGATAAAAAGTTAACAAATAAATAAATAAAAATATAAATACTAAAATTAATATTCCTACTTGGCAGTTTTTTACCTATCATGGTGGTGTGTGGAACGTAACCCCGTGATAATGGAGGGACTACTGTAACTTTGAGTCTTTGTTGAACTATAACTGGGCAGCACGGTGGCACAGTTGGTAGAGCTGCCGCCTATCAGAGANTCTATCATCTTATCTTATAAACCTAATTCAGCAACTATGTGTTCTTTCTGCTTTCTTCTGCTAATTTAGGCTTGTTCTTTCATTTCAGCTACATTTCATCATGTTTTTTTTGTTGCTAACTTCAGCTGTTCTTCAGCAATAATCATTCACACTGTATTTTCACACGCAGTTTCTCTAGTTATCAAAATGTTGTTCAACAGATCAATATTTCAACATTTCGAGATATTTCAGCCACATGAGAACATTAAAACTGTACGAAATGTTTTAAAATGAGAAAGTGAGCGCAACATTTTCTCACCTGCGGTCCCGTCAAACTAGATTAGATTTAGAGCGAAGCAAACACGACGTCATTCTGTGTTAATCTCCCATAAAGTCAGTTTAGCTCCATGGGGCTGACAGCTGAGGCCCATTTGGTCTGAGAGACGGCTGGTCGCTGCTGCCATTACAGACCACCACGCACACACACACACGCACGCACGCACACACAGAGTTAGGAAAGCCGAGAAGGAACGTGGAAATGCTGGCAGCCACCTGAGAGAGCTGATCCGCACAAGTGCCTCGGTCAGCAGCTTCCTCGAAGCTTTTTAGCCACTTTCCTTCCTCCAACTCAGACCCAGTTCACGGAGTTCTGCTCCAAACACACTTTGGGTTTGACGTTCACGAGGTCTGAAGACGAAAGGTGCGGCAAAGTCCTTCCAGGTGTGAGGAGAGCGGGCCCTTTTCCACCAGCGTTCACTCCTTTGTTCCACTTCAGGATCCGTTCCCTCCATCTCTGATCCATCAGCGGCTAAAGCTCCCGATGACAGGAAGGTCTCGGCTGATGGACAGGTGGCTCATCAGGAGGGACATGTTCAGCCTATTGAAATCTACTTATTATCAATTATTCACACACACTTTGCTCTCCCCTCTCATTCCCCCATAGTTTTGGAGGCTGAAGGAAGTCCTCGGTGACTCGCCTGCCCACAAACAAAACCTAAAATCTGTGCAAACATTATTTGACCTGAAGGAACCTCGTTGGAGAAAAGGCCTTTTTTTATTTTTTACTCAGACAATTCCCACTACAAAAGCAGATGTTACCTTGATATTTAAAGACAGCACGTCCTGATTTTAGCAGATATCGCCTTAATTTAAACGTCTTAACTTCAAGTGAAGGTCTGAGAAGATTGAAATTGGGGACTTGGCACCAATTATTCTATACCTCGGAAGTGTGTCTACATTTCTATCTCCATTAATGCGGCCCGAACCACAATGTCGACCCCCACTAAAGTCATATGAAAACAACTGGCTTGGCTCCATGATGTGTGCTATTACTTTTATTGTCATTCCTAGTTACCATGGCAACATATTTAGCTAACAAATATGCCAAATTTCCCATAGGAAACGAATAGGAGAAAACTCTTCACAGAAACTGAGTAGCGTATGGAGCCATTTTGGTTCAACAAGCAAGGAAGGCACCTACTATTTACCTATTGTCCCCTATTATTATTAATGAGTAATAATAATAATTAACATAAATTACTAATGTTAATAACTATCTATTTTAATATATTATCAATATTACTTATGTTTAGTAATAAATAATTATTAATAATTATAAATATTGATAATTAGCATTGTTAATATTAATGTCCATTATTAATAATTATGTAATAATAAATAGGCAGTCCCCGTCAAAGTTTCTTCAGGAACTTTCTAGTTTACTTCTGTCGTCCACCTGTCTGTGGTGAGGTTGCAGAGGGTCCTGGGTGGAACCAGACACCGACCCCCTTCTTCTTTCTGCTCCTTTCATTTTATCCTACTTGTATTCTTGTTTCTGATTAAACTGTTTTGTATTGTTCTTTTAAAATGAATGAATAAACATCAAGTCAAATCAAACCCCCTCCAGCTCCTCCTGGATGATTCTGAGGAGTTCCCAACAACAATCACTGTTGCAAGTCTCTGCTTTTGTGGTTTAGTTGATCAGAAGCTGAAGAGTTGGGGATTAAAACCAGAGAGCGGCTCACTCACGTTGCTACGTTCATTGCCCACCAAAACATTTCTGCTCGAGCCTTCCTGGTTCCAGGACCTTTTCTATACAGAACAAACATCTACCTCGCCAGAACCTGTACACGTTATGGGGACCGAAGTCTGGTCCTGGTTGAACGTCGTTTTTTAGCTCATTTCAGCTCTTTCCTCTTCCTTCTGGTAGTTTAAAGCTGC
Source organism: Garcialebias charrua (assembly GCA_038048925.1). Lineage (NCBI taxonomy): Eukaryota > Metazoa > Chordata > Actinopteri > Cyprinodontiformes > Rivulidae > Garcialebias > Garcialebias charrua. The sequence continues at coordinate 12,692 of JBBPBX010051218.1, read as the reverse complement.
TATATGTAACTTTTCTAACAATATATTTTTAACATATTTCTTCACTCTGTCACTAGATTGATGTTAGAGAGGTAATCTCTGAAAAAAAAAAAAAAAATATTGTCCCCTTGCTTCTCCAGGTGGTAAATAAGCATTTCTAAAAAGAAAAAGTGACCCGCCATTTTCCAGCCAATAAAAACAAAGTTTGTAACCAGCCAATAAAAACCGAGCTTGAATTTGAATCAGCCAATAAAAACAGAGCTTGAATTTGAATTTCAACAGACCACAAGGGGGCAGAGCCATATATGGCTCTGAGGGGGAGGGATCAGAATGCTTTGCTTGTTGAAATTTTTTCTAAGTGCTGATGTTCTACAGAAACTGCAGACTTCACCTTTAAGCTTCTTTCTGCCTTTTCAGCTATTTTTTCTAATTTCAGTTTTTTTTAGCTAATTTCCTAATTCTTGTGCTAATTTCTACTTATTTAAACCAAATTCAGCAAATACATGTTCTTTCTGCTTTCTTCTGCTAATTTAGGCTTGTTCGTCCATTTCAGCTGCTTTCAGCTGTTTTTCAGCAAGTTCATCTGCAATAAGCATTCACACTGGATTTTAACTTGAAATACAGTTTCGCTAGTTCATTTAGATAGAAAGAAACAGTTTAGCTACATAAAAGTGCAGACGTAAAACATTTTAAAGTGGTTAAAATGTAGATTTTTTTTTGCAGAAACAGTTGAAAAGCTGATTGTGTTAATTGATCGTGAGCTCAATTAAGATTCAAACCCTCTCAGCACAGCGTTCTTCTAATTGTGGATGTTTTTACTTGTCGTGACAGTCGAGCTCGTAGGAGTTTCTGTGTTTGCAGGAGCCTAAAGAACGTGATGCGTTTACCGGAGGCTCCTGCACGAATGCAAACATCATTTCTTTGTGTGTGTATTTGTGTGTGTCTGTGTGTGCGTTTGAAGGGGTCACGATGCTGCATCTGCTCTGGGGTGGACATTTTGCTGCTTTAGCATTTTAGCATGCTGCTGCTTTAGTTGTGTGCACACGTAGGTAAATTTGTAGATTGCATTTTTTCCGATTGAGTCTGTGATAGCGGGTGTGATAATGACATTTACTCGTGAAGCACTTTTTAAAAAAAAATGTTAAAAATAACTGAACCCACAGAAAAGTTGTAAATAAAAGACTTGATTTGTATTCATTTTGCACGTACGTGCGTTCTGCGTGCAGTTAAGTAAACAAATGTTTGTCGTGCTCACATGCGGGTCTCTGGAAGCGTGTGTGTCCCGTTTTGCTGATTGTTTTGTGTGTTTGTTGATGAGTGTGAGACAATGAAATAGTGCCCGTGTGTTGTGCTGTAAATCCCCTCTGTTTGTCTGGTTTCCCCCTCATTAGTGCGAGAGAGTTAACGTTAGCACAAGTGTCCTGCATTGGACCGTGAGATTAGTAATTAACGCCGAGTCTAACGAAGGGAGAAAAAAC
>JBBPBX010051217.1:0-24659 GCA_038048925.1 Garcialebias charrua | reverse complement strand
AAGCTTCACATAAAATACAACCAATCTTTATCCTTCTCATTAGTGTTTAACATGCTGAACAACAAGGAAACTTACAATATGTCGTCAGTACTCTGCTCAAGCTCTGCTAATCGTCTACTCACGCCAGTATTGTTTTACCACTGGATATCTGCTTTGGACATCACATCTGGTTTGCAACTAACTTTACTTAAAATTAAACAATTATTTTAAACAATTTGTGAACAATAAATGCTGGTGAAACTTTTTATACTTTTATACTACTATGGAAAACTACTATGAAAAAACTCAGGACAGTATTACACTCTATTTCATTTTATGATTATGTTTATTAAATGTTGGTGTTTTGGTGTTGGTGAAACTTTTTATACTTTTTTACTACTATGAAAAACTACTATGCAAAAAACTCAGGACAGTACTAAACTTTTATTATTTCATTTTATGCTTGTTTATTAATTGTTTAGTGTTTAAATGGTTACTGTTGCACCGAGGGACTGAGAGAGAAATGCAATTTCAATCCTGTGTATGTCCTGTACATATTGCAGTTCTGACAATAAAGTTGACTTTGACTTTTGACTTTGACTTTGACAGCATGAACATAACATCTCTGTCAGTTACCGGGGAATGGCCAAGGTCAATGCTAATGAGAATCCAAGAGTCCTGAAATGATGACAGAATGTTTATTCAGCTGGTTCACTCTGGTTGTCAGTGAAATTTTCCTATGGGCAGGGTTGAGCGTCAGATTACATGTCCTCTAGGCATATTCAGATAAGGTGGCCTTTAAGGCCAGCCAGGAGAGCCTGATTCAGATAAACACACAGTTGTTTTGGGGACAGGCAGAACATAACGACAACTACCTTGAGTCTGCATTGGTCCAAAAACAGTTCTGAAATGTCCAAATTACGTGGCCACACCGATGGAACGTGCCTGAGTAAAATCTCAGAGATCTGATCCATTCTGCCCAAGGTACTTCTACTTCCGCTCTCGGCAAAGCAAGTCGCATATCTTTTTGCTCCTACCCTCCCTAAGTTTTCCTCCTCCCTGCTTGCTTTTTGTCTCGTCTGTGACTCTTCAGCGTTCACTCGAACCAATTTGCGATGGATTTAATAAATTGGGCTGTTTCATCTATAGATAAGATTTTTTCCACGAAGCGGACCGGGCCAGGAGAAGCGGTCTGCCCCTCTGACACGCACGCTGTCGGATACATGATGGACTCGTGGGGACAGTGGCAACCCATGTGTTTGACCGTCTTGTCTGTCGAAGACGTGGAAGATTTGTGGATTATTGGGATATTGGTGGCAGCTGCTTTGTTTTTTGGCGTAAGCGGAGCTGTCTGCTACTGGAAGCTCAGGAAGGCTTCGGCGGCTATCGGCGCGCTGGCCAAACTTCCTGATCAGCAAGATTCTCTGATCCGGGCTGTGAGCTCCTCATCCCAGCTGTTGTACGAACTGAACCGCACGATGGGAGCGAATAGCTGACCTGCGGTGCGCTTTGGAGCTTGTTTACAGCCGCCCGGCCTCAATCAGGGCACAGATGGGGGTTCGTAGTTCGGAACCTCATATGATTCGGCGACTTTGGACCTGAACAGCACCTGGACTTGGAAGGCTGCAGTCAAAAAGAACACTGTGGCCTGGATTGAAGATAAACAAAAGACCTATCTAATCTGGTTTCCGCACGACCTTGAAAAAAGAAGAAGGCTGTCTGCTGGAAACTATTCTCCTGGAGTGAAGCTGAGAGACCTTGCTGACCCCCCCCCTCCCCCCCAGAGATCTCTGTGGGTGCGCTCGGAGGCGCCGAGCTGAGACAACTGCTGAACTGTGCTATCTGAATGTTGCTCACAGACTCTTTGATCTCCTTGCATGTCGTCAAAACTGCAACAATGTCTTGTCTGGTTGTGCTTATTGCTGATAGAGTTTTTGGGACTTTATCATAGAGTGTCTTAAGGCAATCTTTGATAGATTCTTTTTTTGAATATCACAAATGATACCTATTGTGTTTTTCCTTTTTCCATATCTGTTTGACCTTCATCCGGAGACGGATGAGAGCGGCCGCGCAGAAGAACATGTCATGTGTTTGAATATGCTGCAGCTTTACATTCTCTCCCTCTTCTGGACGACTGTGTATACATCATCACGTTGTATCGGTTAACTGGTGCAATGTTAATAAAAATCTCTTGTATCTTGTATCTTGTAATTGAGTCTGGGTACACAGGCATGAACCAAGCCATCATAAAGGCAAGCAGCATGATTGGGTCCCAATTTGCTGCAGACGACTTCCTTGATTGTAGATAAAACCAGCAACCAGCTGAATCCAAAAAGCAGGAACCAGTTATCGTAAATCCAATTAAATATGCGTCCTTAAAATCCACAGATGGCAGCAGAGATAGACACATCATCAAGTCTTCAAGTCAATGAGATATCCAGCTGCGTGCTTGCCAACAGGGCAAATTGGCTCGCCTAAAGCCTGTTTTCCCTTTGAAGAAAATTGATCAATTGTGTTGAGGGACCAACTGGCCAAATAAATCCATAATTATGGTTTGGAAGATATGCAAGAGAGGCTCAGAAGCAGTTTCACAGAAAGACAAAGCAGCAAAGCAAAGCAGAGTGGGAGGGGAAGCGTCTGACCTCAGCAGGAGCAAGTGGTGCACAATATGTAGCAACTTTGTAAAATGTGTCCTTGAGGGAAGAGTGTAATCTGGATTAAAAGTGTGGATCATTGTAATCTGAATTAAAAGTACGGATCCTTGTAGTAAAGCAGGGGTGCTCACACTTTTTCAGCATGCGAGCTACTTATAAAAAAACCAAGTCAAAAAGATCTACCCAATACAAAAATGCAAAACATATAATTATCTTCAAATGTATTAAGGATTCTTTTTATGTACAATGTACCTATGTTGATGTACCTTGCATAACTGAATAAGCCAATATTGCACAACACATGTAATAAATCAGGGGTCACCAACCCGTAGGGACCAAATGGGGTGATGGTGACAGCAATATAGATTTTTTTTAATTTATTTTAAAAAAAGATGGTAGAAACTGATCCCCACCCCCTTCTTTATAAGAATCTGGTCTTTTACTTTAATTAATAAATGTTAAAAAATCATTAGATATTTTTTTAACTTTATAATGTCATCTCTAAAAAAAACTCCAGCAAATCTAAAGTGGTCCACAGGCCACCAGTTGATAACCACAGCTGTAGCAGGTTGTTATGGCTCCGGACACGTTTAATTTAGTGAACAAAGGCATAAAAATGGCTCTTTTGGTACGGAGATTTACAGCGGTGTATTTTACAGACTGTCCCTGAACGCAGCGCGAAAGTGTGTTTTGCAAACGCTCGCGCTGCGGGACAGGGAAACGTGCAGAGAACAGAGAGTAGTCAAGGAGGTTATGCTGTATGAAAAGTGTCTCGTATGATTTTAATAATAAAGCCACGTCAACTCCCAACCAGTATGTTTAAGCGTGCAGAGAAAAATCACAGCGTCACTGACCCGGAAGATGGTGGCGGCAAATCGCTTTTGAAGTTGCTGCTGTCCGAACAGGGATTTTAGTTCCTCCACCTTTCTCTTTCTCACCTGGCTTTTGGGTGGGAAGTCCATGTCGTATTTTCCATGAACAGTCTGAAATCTGATTGTTTTAGCTTGGTATGTTTCGCTGCGTTTCACCTTCGCGCCGTTGTTTTCAGAAACTGCATGCGTAATGACCTAAAGCTCTCATCTGATTGGTTGCCGTGTATGTCAATCAAGTGATGGGAGGATACAACTCAAGATTCAGTTGTCATCTGATTGGTTGCCCTGTATGTCAATCAAGTAACGGGATGTTTGATTGGCTGACAATTTTTTTAATGTCACGCTGCGGGAAAAAAAAAAAAATAATGTCACGCTGCGATCGACCAGTAATGCCTCCACGATCGACCGGTCGATCGCGATCGACGTAATGATCAGGTCTGTAGTAAAGCCTTCGTATTCAACCATTGAAAGAGGCCTCTTGCCAGTGACGAACATTTAAGGATGCTTTCAGCCAAGACAGCTGCTTGCTGTGGTGTGCATGATGTATTTCCATCATGAAGGCTGTCATTGTTTGTTGTTGTTTTTTGGAATGCGAAAGAGTTTATATATATTATAGCATAATTTACAGCAACTCAAGAAACGCCTTGTTTCACTTACAGTGTTAGGTTAAGGCAAAAGTAGCTCAAAGAGCAATTAAACACACACATATATAAAATACTTAATTGCACACATTTGAGTAGATGTATTAAATTACTTTAGATCCTATTTAAATGCAAATCATCCTGCCATACAAGCAGTGTATTCACTCAGACTTTGCTGGCAAATTAAAAGGTGGAGCGTAATCATAAAATTATTATCTTTGTGTTAGATTTATTTATAAATCACATTTAAACACTGCTTGTACAAATTAAATAAAAAGTAACACACAAATACTCTTATCAGTCATTAATCAGATAAACAAGCAGCAACTGGTGACTCTGTGCTGCTTGTCCTATTGGACCTCACATCCGCTTTCGACACCATCGACCATGAGATCCTCATTGCTAGGTTGGAGCAGTGGGTGGGCATCTCAGGGTCAGCCCTAAACTGGTTCAGATCCTACCTCTCTGACAGGTCTTTTTGTGTGTCCATCAATGATTTTACTTCTGCAGTGGCGGCTCTTAAATGGGGGGTTCCGCAGGGGTCCATCCTGGGTCCTCTCTTGTTCTCCTTATACCTGCTGCCACTCGGTGCTATTTTCCGGAAACACAATATACCCTTCCACTTCTACGCTGATGACTGTCAAATTTACTTCCCCCTAAGACAAAATGGTACAGGCTCTATTCAACCTCTGCTCGACTGCCTGGCTGACATCAGGGACTGGATGGCTTTAAATTTCTTAAGCTTCAATGATAAGAAGTCTGAAGCCATATTGTTCCTTCCCAATGACACAACCTCAAACCACTGCATTGACCTGTCTGCTCTACCCCTGTCCGAAAAACAAAAAGTCACAAATCTGGGAGTGATAATGGATCCTTCCATGAAACTCAACAGTCATGTAAACATGATCGTCAAATCCTGTTTTTTCCAGCTGAGGCGTCTGTCTAAGCTGAAGCCCATATTATCAAAAAACAACCTGGAGACAGTGATTCACGCATTCATTACATCTAGGCTTGATTACTGCAATTCACTTCTGCTTGGCGTCAGTCAAGCCACCATTGCACGATTACAACTGGTTCAGAACGCAGCTGCCCGATTTTTAACCAGCACACGCAAAAGAGAGCACATTACACCAGTCTTGGCCTCCCTTCACTGGCTACCGGTTCATCTTCGAATCCAATTCAAAATTCTCATGTATGTCTACAAATCGCTGAACAGTCTCGCCCCCGCCTATCTCTCGGATCTGATACACCCATATGTCCCTCCACGTGCTTTGAGGTCAGAGGATCAGGTACTCTTAATAGTTCCAGAAACTCGCCTTAAGCGCAGGGGTGACAGGGCGTTCTCTGTAGCAGGCCCAAGACTCTGGAACGAGTTACCGCTGCTCATCAAACAGGCCCCCTCCCTCTCGGTTTTCAAATCCCGGTTAAAAACTCACTACTACTCCATTGCTTTCAATGCCAGCTGATTTGTATTGGATCGTTTTATTTATGATCTGCAATGTTGTTATGTTTTTCGTGTTGTACTTGTGTTGCCTGTTGCGTGTTTGTTTGTCCAGCACTTTGGTGTGGACTTGTTCCTGTTGAAAGTGCTTTATAAATAAAATGGTATGGTATGGTAACTCGGATTCAGGAGGAGCAGTGTGGTTTTCGTCCTGGTCGTGGAACACTAGACCAGCTCTACACCCTCAACAGGGTCCTGGAGGGTGCGTGGGAGTTTGCCCAACCAGTTTACATGTGCTTTGTAGACTTGGAAAAGGCATTCGACCGCGTCCCTCGGGGGGTTCTGTGGCGGGTACTCCGGGAGTATGGGGTACCAGGCCCATTGATATGGGCTGTTAGGTCCCTGTACGACCGGTGTCAGAGCTTGGTCCGCATTGCCGGCAGTAAGTCAGGCTCGTTTCCGGTGAGAGTTGGACTCCGCCAAGGTTGCCCTTTGTCACCGATTCTGTTTATAACTTTTATGGACAGAATTTCTAGGCGCAGCCAAGGTGTTGAGAGGATCCGTTTTGGTGGCCTTAGAATCGCTTCTCTGTTTTTTGCAGATGATGTGGTCCTATTGGCTTCATCAGCTCGTGATCTACAGCTTTCGCTGGAGCGGTTTGCAGCTGAATGTGATGCGGCCGGGATGAGGATCAGTTCCTCCAAATCCGAGGCCATGGTCTTGAGCCGGAAAAGGGTAGCGTGCCCTCTCCGGGTCGGGGAGGAGGTCCTTACCCAAGTGGAGGAGTTTAAGTATCTCGGGATCTTGTTCACGAATGAGGGAAAACTGGAGCGTGAGATCGATAGGCGGATAGGTGCAGCGTCCGCAGTGAAGCGGGCGCTGTACCGGTCTGTCGTGGTGAAGAGAGAGCTGAGTCAAAAGGCAAAGCTCTCAATTTACCGATCGATCTACGTTCCCACCCTCATCTATGGTCATGAGCTTTGGGTTATGACCGAAAGAACAAGATCTCGGATACAAGCGGCTGAAATGAGTTTTCTCCGCAGGGTGTCTGGACTCTCCCTTAGAGATAGGGTGAGAAGCTCAGTCATCCGGGAGGGACTCGGAGTAGAGCCGCTGCTTCTCCACATCGAGAGGAGCCAGTTGAGGTGGCTCGGGCATCTGGTTAGGATGCCTCCTGGACGCCTCCCTGGTGAGGTGTTCCGGGCATGTCCCACCGGGAGGAGACCCAGAGGAAGACCCAGGATACGCTGGAGGGACTATGTTTCTCGGCTGGCCTGGGAACGCCTTGGGATTCCCCCAGAGGAGCTGCTCCAAGTGGCTGGGGAGAGGGAAGTCTGGGCCTCCCTACTTAGGCTGCTACCCCCGCGACCCGACCCCGGATAAGCGGAAGAAAATGGATGGATGGATGGATGGATGGTATGGTAACTTCAGAGACTGACGTTACGTTTTCTCTCTTGGAAACAGAGCAATGTGTTTTAATGTAGAGACTTATCTGCCACCACATGATGAGTTGGGAGTGAGATGTTTTGTATCTGCTGCTGAGCTCCTTCAGCCTCCTCATGACTCCCACATGTTTACTTTTATCTCCGTGGTTCTCCCGTGTCATGTCGTCACTTTTCAAAGCTGTTGCACAGTTTTTAACTTTGTGAAGCGTGAAGTGCTCCCACACTTTTCAAGACTTGGGTTGAAAAGTTTTCTCCTCGTTGGTCATGTGTAAAATGTACCTAATTTCCTTTGAAAAGAACGCCTCTGCTCTGCTTCCGCCTTCCCCCTCGCTCTGTTCAACTCACGCTGCAGAGTAAAAAAACAAACAACGTTATTCAGTCAGCTAGCATTGACAATGCTCTGCAGGTGAACAAAACAGCTCTGCAACGCCGTGAGAGACACATAATTGCATGACACAACGAATCAATAATGAAATTTGTTGCCAGCACTTTTAATAATCGATTTTTATCAATTTTATCGATTCGTTGTTGCAAACCTGTTTTTTTCCATCGTACTCCGATTTTTTTTTAATATTTCCTGTTTTAAATCCATTTAGTATTTATTTTTTTATTATAGACGTCAGATCTTAGTTGGGATGACTTGCTGAGCGGAGCATTCCCTTAATAGTCCATTCTGTGTATGCGCGCCGCGCGCTTGAACTTTTAATTGGACGTGTTGCATTTTACTGTTAAAAATCGATTCTCAAGTCCTTAAAATTTATATTGTTAAATTAAAATGCAATCAATCTAAAATCAATTAAATCATTTTTTTTACCCAGCGCAGGTGGATGATACCTGAGTCAAAATCCAAGCTAAGGAAGTAGAAGCGTTCACCAGGCATGCAGAGTCTGATGGCACTTTGGTAACGGTTCCTGTTTTAAATGTGCTATACAAATAAATCTGACTTGACTCTGGCACTGTGCTGGATCACTGGTGTATCTCCGGATAAAAATAGTTTGCCAAGAGATTTAACAGACATTTCTCTGGATTTAACAGAGGTGCAGCTTAAACTCCCAACCACACTAGATAGACCTACTAACCAGTCAGAAGTAGGGTGGTGTCTGCCTTGGATCTTGGCAAAACTGTGATTCAGATCCAGTAGTGGTTCTGTGTGCTGTTGAATGTCTCTGTTTCCTGGGCTGCTTTAGTGCACGGTCTGACCTGGGCTGAAGTTCAGGGGCCTACAGCATTGGGGACCATATTGTTTTGAGATCACGTGATGAGCTGAAATGCATCGTCTTGTGCAAACCGGATTCCAAAAAAGTTGGAACACTAAACAAATTGTGAATAAAAACCGAATGCAATGATGTGGAGATGCCAACATCTAATATTTCATTCAGAATAGAACATAGATGACAGATCAATAGTTTAAACTGAGTAAATGTAACATTTTAAAGGAAAAATATGTTGATTCAAAATTTCACAGTGTCAACAAATCCCAAAAAAGTTGGGACAAGTAGCAATAAGTGGCTGGAAAAAGAAAATTGAGCATATAACGAACAGCTGGAAGACCAATTAACACTAATTAGGTCAATTGAAAACATGATTGGGTATAAAAAGAGCTTATCAGAGTGTCAGTGTCTCTCAGAAGCCAAGATGGTAAGAGGATCACCAATTCCACCATTGTTACGCAGAAAGATAGTGCAGCAATACCAGAATGGTGTTACCCAGCGTAAAATAGCAAAGACTTTTAAGTTATCATCATCAACCATGCATAACATCAAAAGATTCAGAGAATCTGGAACAATCGCTGTGCGTAAGGGTCATGGCCGTGAAACTCTACTGGATACTCGTGATCTCCGGATCCTTAAACATCACTGCACCTCAAACAGGAATGCCACTGTGAAGGAAACAAAAGAATGGGTTCAAGAATACTTCCAGAAAGCATTGTCGGTGAACACAATCCACCATGCCATCCGCCGTAGCCAGCTGAAACTACAGTGTAAACAGGAAGCCATTTCTAAGCAAGCTCCACAAGCTCAGATGTTTGCACTGGGCCAGGGGTAATTTAAAATGGAGTGTGGCAAAATGGAAGACTGAGGTATGCACTTGAAAGAAGAGGAATGAAAGTCAGCTGTAGTAAGACAGAGTACATGTGTGTGAATGAGAGGGAGGCTGGTGGAACAGTGAGGCTACAAGGATAAGAGGTCACAAAGGTGCAGGACTTCAAGTACTTGGGGTCCACTGTCCAGGAAAATGGGAAATGTGGTAAAGAGGTGAAAAAGAGAGTCCAGGCAGGATGGAGTGGATGGAAAATTGTTTCAGGAGTGATTTGTGACAAAATGGTGTCTGCAAAGGTCAAAGGAAAAGTTTACAAGACAGTGGTGAGACCAGCTATATTGTATGGTCTGGAGACAGTGTCATTGACAAGACAGGAGAAAGAACTGGAGGTGGCATAAATGAAGATGTTGAGGTTCTCCTTAGGAGTGACAAGGATGGATAAGATCAGGAATGAGATCATCAGAGGTACAGCACATGTTGAACAACTGGGAGATAAAGTTAGGGAGGCCAGACTGAGATGGTTTGGGCATGTCCAGAGGAGGGACAGTGGTTATATTGGTAGAAGGATGTTAGAAATGCAGCTGCCAGGAAAAAGACAAAGAGGGAGGCCAAAGAGGAGATATATGGATGCAGTTAGAGGGGACATAAAGGTAGTTGGAGTGAGGACAGAGGATGCAGAGGACAGAGTGAGGTAGTTGGAGTGAGGACAGAGGATGCAGAGGACAGAGTGAGGTGGAGGAGGATCACTCCCTGGGGCGACCCCTGAAAAGGGAAAAGCCGAAAGAAGAAGAACAAAACTAAAAGAAAGGTGTGTGTTACTCCTCTCGAGTTCAGTTATGGATCAACGTCTTTCTTGGGTTTTAACAGACATTTATTGTAGACAACGTGACTTAACAGTGCCCCAAAAATGCCGTCAGAACTAAGAAAGAAAACACAGATCTAAATTAGTTCACGGACAATAAAGATTTACAGAAATAAAAGACAAATAAAATACACAAATAAAACAATAAATTGTACCTCATTGGCCACATTAACTCCAGAGGGATAAAGACGATTTTCTACCGCTTCTTCTCACAAAAAGAAATAAAAAAAACACCCCTTTGTCTTCTGGGGGAAACTTCTCGTAAGTCTCATATGCAGTAACGGTTCTCTAACGATTTTCATGGCAAATGTGTCAATCAATCTTACCCCAAGGGAAACAACATGGCATGCGGAACAAAAGATAAGTTCCCCCATACATTTTAATGCATTTTTAACCCAAAAAATTAACTTTAACAACATAAATTACTGAAAGTTGTTATCAATTATTGAATGTTTGTATCAAACACTAATATTTATTGCTCTCTTTAACTGAATATTGAATAATGAATTAAATGAGAATTACCCTTGATGACAGCTACACTCTCACCAAATCACTTGTGATTTCTATGATGAACTCTATTATGAACTTGTGAGTGGGTCTATTCTGCCTCTAGCAGTGTAACTGTCTTATGAATAGGCCTGTCCAAATGTACTTGTTTAGTGAGTCTCTTTCCATGACAATCTAATGCAGAGTCACTGATCAACAGCTGCACCTTGCGAATACATCCATCTTCACTTGGATACACCACTGTGACCTTAGCGAGTTTCCACTTGTTTCTAGGCGCTATGTCATCTTGGACGATCACTATGTCGTTGACTTTAGCATTTCTCCTTGTTCTTTGCCATTTTTGTCTTTGCTGTAGTCCCAACAAATATTCCCTTTTCCATCTGTGCCAGAACTCATTGGCTAGGTATTGAACTCTACGCCATCTTTTGCGAAGGTACAAGTCCTCTTACAAAGTCTCCTGGGGGTGGTAATATTACAGACGACTTCATGGTCAAGAGAAGATTGGGCGTAAGTGGTTGAGGTCCAGTAGGATCACTGAGTAGGTGTGGGGTGATGGGTCAACTGTTTACGATGGCCATCACTTCATAAAGATAGGTCCTTAATGACAAACAGTCCAATGTTCGGGATGACTGATCCAGGATGGAGGACAATACACTTCTGACTGTACGGATTTGTCTCTCCCAGGATCCGCCCATATGACTGGCAGAGGGAGGGTTCATCACAAATTCACAGCCTAGTTGCTTCAGACTTTCCTTGTCCATGTCTTTTACTGCTTCCAGGAGCTCTCGCTCTGCCCCAACAAAGTTAGTACCATGGTCTGACCGCAACTGACATACATTTCCACGTAGGGCGATGAAGGCACGGAATGAATTGAGAAAGGCATCAGTTGAGAGATCATCAAGTAACTCAATATGTACTGTACGAGAGCACAGGCACATAAACGGCAGCCCATAGCGCTTGAGTTCTTTCCTTCCTTGACATAAAATGGACCGAAACAATCCATCCCACAATATGTGAAGGGAGGAGTTGTTTCCACTCTCTCATTAGGCAGGTTTGCCATTTTCTGCTCTTCTGTTCCACGTCTGAATTTCCTGCATTTCACACAGCTGTAGATATAGGAGCCTACTGCTCGACTACAACCAAGTATCCGAATGCTGTTTGCTCTTAGCTCATTTATTGTCATGCCCCGACCTTGATGTTTCACTCGCTGATGATAGTGATGGATCAGCAACCTTGTGATATGGCTGGTCTTTGGTAAAATAGCTGGATACTTGACGTGTGGATGTAACGTAGCTTGCTGTAATCTACCTCCCTCTCGGAGGACGCCCTTGTGGTCCAGGAAGTGATTGAGTCGATAGAGTCTGTTTGTCTTGTCTTCAGTTAACTCTTTTCGGGACTGAAGCTCCTTGATTTCTTTGGAGAAGACTGACCCTTGTACCATGGTTATGATTCTAAGTTCAGCTTCTTGTCTTTCTTCAAGACTTGTGGCTTCATGGGTTTTTCTTTGCTTCTTCTTAAACTCTCTTCCAAATCTGATAAGTCTTGTAATAGCCTTGACTAGTTTTGACCAGCTGGAGAATTTCACAAAACGTTCTGCCAGAGAATCCACCCTTGATGACGGGTGGTATACAACTACTTTGCGTACTTCGGGGTCCTCTGATTAAAGTTCTCCCACCTTAGCCTCTTCATTGGGAAGCTTTTCTTGCCAGAGAAAACTTGTTGAAATGAAGCGTAAATCCTCTTGAGAGAGGTGAGAATCTTCCACTTTCTTTTCATTGAAATCAGCCTCAAGCACTTTGATCACATCTGATGGTGTGACAACTTCTTTAACTTCAGTGCAACATAGTGCACTTCTTTCAACAACTGATCAGATTGTGGACTGGGTGTCACTTCTTTGACAATGCTCATGTGACTACATCCAATAATGTCTCCATAGTTCACACAAGGATCAACACCTCCAACTATTGTCCAGCCGAGATCTGTCTTTTGGCCAAAAGGCTCATTGTCTTTTCCTGACACAACTGCTCTAGGTACCAGTGCTTGTGAACAGTTATAACCTATCAGCAGACCAACATCACATTCAATCAGAGGTGCTATTTCATCAGCGAGGTGCTCCAAATGTGGCCATGCTCCTGCCGTCTTGGGTGTGGGAATATGGTTTAAAATTGCAGGGATGAACACTCTTGTGTATGTAGTAGGAAGTGAGATTTTCTTTGATGAGTAGAAACTAGGGGTGTAACGATACACAAAACTCACGAGACGAGACGAATCACAATCTCGCGAGAACGAGACGAGATTTTAATATTAGTTCAAGAAAACTTCAAAGATCGGTTTTATGCCGCAAAAAGGCTTTTATTCTGTTTTAACGTGTATTACAAACCCAACTGATGTCTTCATTTTACTGATTGAATCTCCTTAGACCTTAGAACGTTCAACTTTGTTTAAAAAAATAGATATTCACGCAGGACTTTCCAAAACTGACTCTGCAGCCGTCACTCACCAGTGTTGCCAGATTGGGCGGTTCACCGCGATTTTCCTTCTGACTTTTGCGGGTAGAGATTGCTTTGGGTGGGTGGGACTCTATCTGGCAACACCGGTCACACCGGTGTTTACACGCGTGTCTTTACATTCGGGGCAGCGTCGGCAGCGCCGGGACCCTCCATCAATGTAGAGGCGTCTGCGGCACCCTCCATCAGTAGTTGGGGCGTCTTCTATAGCAACTTCATCCGGCGAAGCCATGCTGTCCGTGACGCTGACTTGCTAGGGGCTCTGCTAGCATTAGCATTAGCATCTCGCGAGACAACGTTACCTCTCAACGAGAGATATCGCGGGAGTTTAATATCGCGAGATCTCGTACAACGAGATCTCGTTACATGCCTAGTAGAAACCTCTGATTTGTAGCCCTGAGATCCTTTGACTTGGAACAACTTCCTCTTTGCATGATGATGTAGAGAGCTTTAACTGTACATCTCTCTTTTCTGTATCCAGAACATCTGCCTTTTCTTGCAAAACAAATGTAGTGTCGCTCTGAGTGTCCAGAAGGGCGTATACTAGCATTTCCTGTTCTGGGTTGCTTACTGTGGATAACCAAACTGGAATCACTGTAGATGTGAGATCACTCTTGTCACCTTGGATCACACGGTTTGAGATTGCCCCACTTAAAGATTCAAGATTCAAGAGCTTTTATTAACATTGCACCAGTTTGTCACCAATACAGCGTGATTATGTATGCACAGTCATCCCGAGATGGAGAGTGTGTAAAGCTGCTGCTTATTCAGAACACATGACATGTTCTTCAGCGCGGCCTCTCTCATCCGTTTCGGGATGAAGGTCAAAGGTGTGAAAAAGGAAAGTACCATGAGGGTCACAGCGTTGGTATTAAAAAAAATGTATCACATTTTGTCTGCCAAGACACTGCATGACACAGTAAAAACTATACCAATAAGCACATTTAGACAGTTACATGTTGCATGTTGAGACTGAGGCAGGGAGGATTCTGTCCATGAGACACCAGATAGCGACAGTCTGACCAGCCGGCCTCCGATAACGCTCATAGAAAAGTTCTCCGGGGGGGGGGGGTAGCAGACAAGACAAGAGAGCAGCTGTTTTGTCCACAGTAGAGCACATCTCAGGAGAAATTAGATATCCAGCCTTTTTCAAGGCTGTTTCCAAGGGAGTCAGATAAGAATTGACAAATATTTTCATTTCAGGCTCACATTGTAATTTCTGTAGCCTTCAGTCTGTAAGGGCGACTCTGTTCCAAGTGATCCAATTTGGGACTTTTTCCACTGATCCAAGCTCTGACCTCAGATGTTGACCACAGCGTGCAGAGTCCCAGTCCGAGGGTGATCTGTTCACCCTCTGGATAAGCTCGTAAACAGCTGATTTCTCGAGGTCACCGCGCAGACCAGACGTCGGATGCTCCAGGCATTTTTGGGACTTTTTCCACTGATCCAAGCTCTGACCTCAGATGTTGACCACAGCGTGCAGAGTCCCAGTCCGAGGGTGATCTGTTCACCCTCTGGATAAGCTCGCAAACAGCTGATTTCTCGAGGTCACCGCGCAGACCAGACGTCGGGTGCTCCAGGCATTAAGTCCTGCTGAAGTCTCCCTCCTTTGCGATAGACCAGTGCTCCACAAACGCCAAAAAGCAAAGCGCTGCCATCATAATCCAATATAATCCAGATTCTTCACCTCCACAGAGCACAGCACAGAGAGCGAGACGCACACCATCCACACCCACAGGAATCCATGGCGTATCCTCTTCGTCACTCTGTGTGGGTGGACCGGCTCCCCTTTTCCGTTCTTCTGTAGAAATCTTGTTCGTAGAATCGAATGCCCAAACCTCCAATCCATCTTAATTTGCGTTCGAGGTGCTTAGCTGAGGAGGTGCAGGCAGCAGGGGGGTGGGGGGGAGGACGGGAGAGGGAAGGACTAGCCACTGCCTCCGTCGAGAGCCAAGGTTGAAAAAGCCAAGGTTGAAAAAGTTTCTTTACTTTGTTCTTTGGTTTGTTTGGTTTCCCTGGCTTCTTTCATCCCTTTAATTTCTCTTTGTTCTTTATCTCTGTCCTTATTTCTTTTGAATTCTTTGTCTCGTTCTTCATGTAGGCACGTTGGGTGTTTTCCCTTGCAGGTGTTACAGATACTTCTTCTTTCACATTTCCAAAGCTGAGACATCCAAAACACAGTCCTTTTAGCTTCACAAACTCCACTCTTTCAACTAGCGTCTTTTCCATAAACTTTCAACATGTGTGAATGTTGTGATTTAATTTTTCACAGAATACACATTTGTTTGTTTCTGTTTTCTCTTCTGAGCTGCTTGCAAACACATTTGCTCTAACAATTTGAGCCTTTAAGGGGTTCAGCTTCTCTCAGTCATTTGCTTTAAGTGCATGTAGTGATGTCACTGGGTTGCATGTTATCTTGGCCTCTCTTGTGATAAAGTCAACAAAGTTGCTAAATGTTGGAAATGAGCAATACTCCTCTTCAATCTGAATGACCTTTCTATTTGTAGTGGGCATGACCGTGTCCACTTTGATACACCTGTGTATTTTTGAACTGTTCCAGAGATGACCTTTACTGACCTTTCAGTAAAGCAAGACATTTACTACAAATTATTCCATTAGTTGTAATCTGAGAACATAGTCACCAAAAGAGACTATTTCTATCTTTGATTTTATTCTAATGTAATCAAAAGAATAACTTTTGTCATTTTCATGATATATGTTATATGCTGTTATTCTTTTAATATGGAGTATTACTGTGTTACTTGACCAAATGAAAGTGTCTACTCAAAATATCTATGACAAAGTTGAATAAGGTGTCAAATTGACTTGCTCAGGAGTTGTTTTTGTTGAGTTCAGCTAAAATTCTCGTTAGCGTCGAGATGTCTCCTCTCTTTCAGACACTTTTCCAAAACATTCCTCTTTGTTATCTAAGCAGACTTGCTGTCAACCTTGAGTTTTCACTTCACGTTTTCACACTCCTCTTGGCCCACGGACCAATGAGGAAAGTGTGTTCTAATCTCAACATTTTTGAGTAAAAGCGTTTGCTTCCGTGAACGCTTCAGAGTTTTGAATGTGTGAGTTACTGTGAGTTCCTGTGAGTACCAGTCGGAGTCTGCTGGGAACTTCAAGAGATGTGAACTTTCCCAAAGAGCTGGATGGACGTTTAGTCACACGCTAAGGACACGTCATCCAGTTAAGGACTAATAACATGTTATGAGTCCACTTCGAACGAGCGTAAGCTCAAAACTTTGTTTATTCCTTCCTGGAATAGTTATCTTGAAGTCAACCAGTAGCTGACATATTTTCTGATGATCGAAGCGGATCCAAGGAGACGTTGAAAACGTAAACGAGAACCGGCTCGGACGTGCTGGACCTGCAACGATTCTGTACGCCTGAAAGGCTGGTGTCATCTCTTTATCAGACTCGTCGTCGAAGGTAAAGAGCTGTTTACAAACGTACCTGGATTTCAGCAGAAATCGGATGGGAAGTGTCACTTCTGGTAACATGCTCAAGACAATTTCCTTTAAACCATCTCTCCATCTTTCCTCCTATCTCCTTTCCCTCAATTCTAAGCTGGAAACTATTTAAGTCATAGAGCCTCAGACTAAGTATGTTAACATCCTATATTTATGTCTGTTGTGTTACAATTTAAATGTGCTGACGTGTTAAATTGCAAGAAAGTGAAATCATGTCAATCAAGTGTAATGATGTTGATTTTAGTTGATTTATTATAAATAAATGGTAGTGTCTCCTGGCATACCAAGCTAAAGTCAACGTTCTCTGTCACTTAATGGCTTTATTTATTTATCCATCAGAAAGATCACAGAAATATTGGGTAAACTGAAAAAGAAAAGAATCCGTGAAATTACTATTCAATCTGAATAAGTAATTAATTAAGGATAAAGAGGTCAGCTTAATACTGACCCCTGCTAAAATCCTTTACATCTGGGTGGCACCGTATGTGTTTAAAGACACAATATGGTGGTTCCCCTCATGTTTCCTTCATATTCCATATTGCTGTAAGCCAATTAGGAAGCTGAGCATTCTCTGGTTCTCACTACAGTCATTTAGAACCTCAAGACTCTTTATCTGAGACATTGCTGCTTCACAGCTCCTGAGAAAGTCTGAGAACTCTCTTAGTTCAGCACTGTCCCTTGGTCCAATTTTCGGCCATGATGAAAGCTTATCTCTGAAGGCTTTGGCGATCATAAATGAACTTCCATATCTTTCCTCCAGAGTGTTCCAAGCTGTGTGGTATGCCAAATCTGTTTCCAGCAGGAAGTAACCTTCAATAGCCTTTCTTGCGGGACCACCAACATACTTTCGAAGGTAGTAAACCTTTTAACTTACTGGGATGTTCTTTCTTTCAATCAGCATTTGAAATGAAAATTTCCAGTCCTTGTACAGTACTTGATAGGATCACCACTGAAAACAGCGGGTTCTGGAACTGGTAGACGGCTAACGTTAATGGACTCTGCTAAAACCTTAGCTAGTACTGTTATTCCATCTTCTTGTGTGGCTTAACTAGGTCGCTCACTTGAGGTGTCTTGATACCTAATAAACGGCTGTGCACTTGGATTGAGGTTTGAAGATGCAAGCTTTGGTTCAGGTTGGCTTATTGGATTTGATGTAGTCCTTGGTTTGCTCGTACCATGCAGAAGCCCTGATATTTCATCATCTGAGTTGCATTCTTGCTCATACACTTTCAGCCGTGCTTTGGCAGCGTTCATTTGTTTTACAGTTTCTAAACGTTCAAGCTCTCTTCTCCTTTGCTCTAATACTCTTTGAGTTTCGGTGTTCTCTGCTTCTTGATTTGCAAGCCTTTCCTTGTTTTTTAATTCAAGCTCTTTGAGTTTCTTTCTTTCAGACTCCATTTCTTCCATTATCTTTAGAGTAGCTTCCATTGCAGCCAGTTCTGCTGCTGCTTCTTGTCTTTTGACAGACAGCTTGCTTGAGTAGCTTGAACGTGCACTACTTGGTTTTTTAGAACTTTGGAGGCTGTTGAGGTGAACACAGAGCCAGCTTCGCTCCATCTCACCAATCTTTTTTCTATATCTTTCACATCTTGGGAGGCTGCTGAAGTGAACACGGAGTTAGCTTCGCTCCAACTCACCGATCACCTTTCTATCTCGTTCTCATCTTCTTTTGGAGTCATGCTTTCTTGGGCTTGTTTTATAATCTTTTGGGAAACTGCACCACATGTGTCCACTCTGCGACAAGTGTCTCCATCAGGTGTTTCATAACTGCACAGCTTTTCATAAGCTTGCTTCACTTCTCCTGAAGCATGTTGGATTTGAACAATGTGATTATGCAAATTTGTTTTAATAGGTGCATCAAGAGCTCTTTTAGCCTGTTTGGCAACAGTTTTCCATTTGTCATAGCTGAACTTGAAACAAGTTTGATGCTTGTTTAATCTTTCTTCATGCAGTGCTTGGCCTTTCTCTGTGAGTTTTCTCTGTCTTACACTTTTCTTCAAGCTCTCTGCTGAAACAACTTGACTTGTGCTTGGCTCTAAAGGGTTAATATCTGCGGCTTTTTCTTCATGATTTCCTTCTCGCTTCAACTCCACAGCTTCAGCATCACAGTCTTTTTGCATGGCCTTCTCACTGCTCATTGTTTACTTTGGGCCTTATTAATTCAGTTTAACGTTAGTGTCCTTATAGTAAAGTCTGTAGTTTTAACTTAGCTTAAATACTACCCTTTAATGTGTTTATAAACTTGAATAATCCTCTGTTCTTCCTTTCTTTTCAAAATGAACCTAAATGTGGTGTGAGTTTAATTTCCCTTTTAAATACCACCCTTTGAATATATTTACAACTGAAATAATTTTCTTTTCAAAGATCAAGTTAAGTGTGGTAATGTAAATCTTAAATCAGAATAAGAAATCTTTCATTTGTTACAAACAGAAAATGATTTCAATGTCAAACAAAATTATACAACTTGCTGCACTCATTTCCTTCTTTTGTTCACGCTTAATTTGTCAAACACTTGTAATTCACTTACAATTAGCTTGGTAACAATCACCTTTGTATGAAACAAACAATTTCTTAACTTTTAAACTTGTGCCCTTTTACCACAGCAGATTACCCTTTTAAGCACTTACAGAGTCCCTTCAAAGTTAGCTAGGTTAATTCAACTGTTCACCATTAACTTATTTTAAAGGTGTTACTTGCTAGTAGATCAACCACGCTGAACTCCTGGACACTGGCTGCTTCTGGTTCGGGTGATCCGTGCTTGCAGCGTCTTCACTTTGATCCCAGAGAGTGACGTCACCGCTTAACGAGTGCTCCGGCTCCACGCTGCAGCGGGGGCTTCCCTCCGCCCTCTGCTCCTCTCCAGAAACACGTAGCAGGCTGAGTTCTCTGACTCCAGCAGCAGGCTGAGTTCTCTGACTCCAGCACGTTGACTTCTGACTGCAGCACGTACTCAACCGTTGACTTCTGACTGCAGCATGTACTCAACCGTTGAGTTACTGCAGCACGGAAAGGCTGAGTTCTGACTGTGGTCACAGGCTTGAGTTCTGACTGTTACTCCTCTCGAGTTCAATTATGGATCAACTTCGTTCTTGGGTTTTAACAGACATTTATTGTAGACAACGTGACTTAACAATGCCCCAAAAATGCTGTCAGAACTAAGAAAGAAAACACAGATTTAAATTAGTTCACGGACAATAAAGATTTACAGGAATAAAAGACAAATAAAAGACACAAATTAAACAATAAATCGTACCTCATTGTACACATTAACTCCAGAGGAATAAAGACGATTTTCTACAGCTTCTTCTCACAAAAAGAAATGAAAAAACACCCCTTTGTCTTCTGGGGGAAACTTCTCGTAAGTCTCATATGCAGTAATGGTTCTCCAACGGTTTTCATGGCAAGTGTGTCAAGCAATCTTACCCCAAGGGAAACAACGTGGCATGCGGAACAAAAGATAAGTTCCCCCATACATTTTAATGCACTTTTAACCCAAAAATTCACTTTAACAACATAAATTACTGAAAATTGTTACTTATCAATTATTGAATGTTTGTATCAAACACTAATATTTATTGCTCTCTTTAACTGAATATTGAATAATGAATTAAATGAGAATTTCCCTTGATGGCAGCTACAGTGTGTCTCTGTTTAACGTGTGATACCCCCCCCACACACACACACACACACACACCACACACACACCACACACACACACACACAAAACCTCCAAGTGTTCTCTCTGAAGGATTCAGTTTTAGGTGTTTGTAGTTCATCATAAATATCTTCTAACTTGAGTCCTACACTGTATTAAATCTTTATTGTGGGAGTGGTGGTTCAGAGGTTAGAGAAGGTGGGCCTGTGATCGGAAGCCCGCCAGTTCAACTCCTGGTACTGATGACATCAAAATATGGGTGGGAATGGTGAAAGACCCACACCTGCTTCAACCCTCATTTGCTCCACTCTGGGCCCTTGAGCAATGCCCTTAACCCCCACCATCTGTTCCTCCGGCAGCCGTAGATAGCAGCTCTGTGCTCCACACAGAAGTCTGTGGTGGTGTCAGGAAGTGCATCCGGCGTAAAAATAATTATGAAATATACAGTAAAAGCCTCCTTCTCAATAACAGGTGGTTTGCCTGTATTATTACCAATCATGTGGTTTTTAATTTTCAAGTTTTTTTTATCAACAATAAAGTTTATAAGTTGTCATTTGTAACAGCAACCTTCATAATGAGCAAGGTTATTCTCAGTGGTAAAACTAATGGTTGACACTGGAATTGTGATTTCGCTGTTACTTAACTTTGTGAAATTCAAAAGGATTATATTAAAAATAACTTTTGTCATAGGCGCTCCTTTGTTCATAACAAATTTGTTCTGCTTTTAAAATTGTTCTTTCGTAGGAATATGTTGGTATTAATGTATATGTAGACAGAGGATGGTGATTGTGAGGTTAAATTGTTTGTGTGTGGGTGTGGGTGCGTGTGCGTGCATGCGTGTGTGTATGTGTGTTGAAGTAACATTTCCTTAATGTTCATGTGTTTCAGTCGTACCTGCCTTTGTTTAGAGCTGATTAAAAGAAGAAGTTCCTCAAGACTGAAGGCCTGATGTGGACCAGCAGGACCCAGAGCCTCTTATCATAAAGTGGAAGAGAAGACCCTAAGGCCAGACTGGTGGGAAACAAACTCAATATGGAGGAGACCGATATCAAGTTTTTGGTCGCTACAGTTTCTTTAAAGAGTGAGGAGGATAAAAAAAACTTACCAGGCTTAAACCCAGATTTAAAGACTCACAAAGGCAGTTCGAGCTCTTCACAGATTGATGTTAATGAGGACGATGAAGAGGATGGTGAAATGACCAGTCCTGACACACTACTAAAGAACACATTAGACTCTGAATCAGAACATGATGACAGTATGAAAGACTGGAAGGAGAGCAGGGCTCCTGAATCAGAAGTAAAAACTGTCAACAAATCTTTGCGCTGCTCTGAGTGTGGTAAGCAGTATGTCAGTAACCGGACTCTTCAAAGACACATGACAAGCCATTCAGGAGTGAAGTCTTCAAGCTGTCTGCTTAATAAGAAATGTGTTGAAGAAAAGAAAAATGTCAAGTCATGCAGGAAAGTCCAGGCGAGACCAAAATCAATAAGCTGTGATGACTGTGGTAAAAAATTTACTTCCAAATCAAAATTAAACAGACACATAAGTGTTCACACAGGAGACAAGCCGTTTCCTTGTGATCTTTGTGGTCAAAGATTTAGTCAGAAGGCAAATTTAAACTCACACATGAGAGTCCATACAGGAGACAAGCCATTTCCTTGTGATCTTTGTGGACAAAGATTTAGTCGGAAGGATGCTTTAAACTCACACATGAGAGTCCACACAGGAGAAAAGCCATTTCTTTGTGAACGTTGTGGACATAGATTTAGTCATAAGGCAGATTTAAACAAACACATGAGGGTCCACACAGGAGACAAGCCATTTCCTTGTGATTATTGTGGAAATAGATTTAGTCATAAGGCAGATTTAAACAAACACATGAGAGTCCACACAGGAGACAAGCCTTTTCCTTGTGAACTTTGTGGACAAAGATTTAGTCGGAAGACACATATAAACTCACACATGAGAATCCACACAGGAGACAAGCCGTTTCCTTGTGAACTCTGTGGTCATAGATTTAGTCAAAAGGCAGATTTAAACAAACACATTAGAGTCCACACAGGAGACAAGCCGTTTCCTTGTGATCTTTGTGGACGAAGATTTAGTTGGAAGACACATTTAAACTCACACATGAGAGTCCATACAGGAGACAAGCCGTTTCCTTGTGAACTTTGTGGACAAAGATTTAGTTGGAAGACATATTTAAACTCACACATGAGAGTCCACACAGGAGACAAGCCGTTTCCTTGTGAACTTTGTGGACAAAGATTTAGTCATAAGACACATTTAAACTCACACATGAGAATCCACACAGGAGACAAGCCGTTTCCTTGTGAACTTTGTAGACAAAGATTTAGTCGGAAGACACATTTAAACTCGCACATGAGAATCCACACAGGAGACAAGCCATTTCCTTGTGATGTTTGTGGACAAAGATTTAGTCAGAAGGCAATTTTAAACTCACACATGAGAGTCCACACAGGAGACAAGCCGTTTCCTTGTGATGTTTGTGGACAAAGATTTAGTCAGAAGGCAAGTTTAAACTCACACATGAGCATCCACACAGGAGACAAGCCGTTTCCTTGTGATCTTTGTGGACAAAGATTTAGTCATAAGGGAAATTTAAACTCACACATGAGAGTTCACACAGGAGACAAACCATTTCCTTGTGATCTTTGTGGAGAAAGATTTAGTCAGAAGTCAGGTTTGAACTCACACATGAGAGTCCACACAGGAGATAAGCCTTTTCCTTGTGAACTTTGTGGACATAGATTTAGTCACAAGTCAAGTTTAAACTCACACATGAGAGTCCACACAGGAGACAAGCCGTTTCCTTGTGATCTTTGTGGACAAAGATTTAGTCACAAGTCAAGTTTAAACTCTCACATGAGAGTCCACACAGGAGACAAGCCATTTCCTTGTGAAATTTGTGGACTAAGATTTAGTCAGAAGGCAAATTTAAACTCACACATGAGAGTCCACACAGGAGACAAGCCGTTTCCTTGTGATCTTTGTGGACAAAGATTTAGTCACAAGTCAAGTTTAAACTCACACATGAGAGTCCACACAGGACACAAGCTGTTTCCTAGTTAATTTTGTGGACAAAGATTTAGTCAGAAGGACAGTTTAAACTCACATTAGAGTCCACACAGGAGTGAAAACTTTCTTCCAGAAAATATTAAAATAATTATTATAGGCCATGAGATGCAAAATACCATAAAAGCAGTAACAAAAAAATAATAATAAAAATACATCCAAAAAAGCTATAGATAGATTAAAGGAAGACTTAGATACTGTAAACAAAATTGGGAAAACGTGTATGTTGATTATGTGAATACATCATAGGCTAAGTTTTTGAATATTTTAGAAACTGTATGAAAAAAAATTGTGTGCAAATAAATTATACTAGGAAAAATAATGTTGACCAACCATGGATGACGAAAGGATTGAGAAATGCTTGCAAAAAGAACTGTTTGTATTCGTGCTTTTTGAAATCAAGAACCCGGAAATCTGAAGAAAAATATAAGAGGTATAAAAACAAATTAGTAGGGATTATAAGAAAACACAAAAAGGAATATTATAGTGGTTCATTAAATAAAAGTAATGGTGATATTAAAGCAAAATCGCGAGTAATGAATAATGTTTTTTCAACAGGAAAATTTCCAGATAATATGAAAATAGCTAAAGTAGTACCTCTTTTTAAAGATGGTGATAAAAGTATATTTAACAATTATAGACCAATATACCACGGTTTTCAAAAATTTTAGAAAAACTTTTTTTTTATTAGATTAGACCAATTCATTGATAAACAAAATATTCAGAGTAATAGTCAGTATGGATTCAGAGCAAAAAACTACGTCAATGGCTATCTTGGAATTGATGGAACAAATAACTACTGCTGTTGATCAAAAATGATATTGTCTAAGTATTTTTGTTGATTTAAAAAAAGCATTGGATACTATTGATCATACCATTCTCATTGACAAATTAAGTAAATACGTTGTTAGAGGACCAGCATTACAGTGGGTATCTAGCTATTTGAGAAACAGAAAACAATTTGTGCAAATAAATGATGTAAGATCCGACCTTTGCGAAATTACAGGTGGAGTCCCTAAGGGTTCTGTACTTGGACCAAAGTTATTTATTCTGTATGTGAATGACTTTGTAAAAGTGTCAGGACTCCTTAAATGTATCCTATTTGCTGATGATATCACATTTTTTGTTTGGGTAAAGATATGGAACAGATGTTTGAGTTGATGACGACAGAATTTGTTAAAATACAAAATTGGTTTAAACTTAATAAATTGTCATTAAATTTAGATAAAACTAAGTACATGATATTCAGTAAAAAAAAAGGAAACTGTTGATGTTCCATTTAAGATTGATGGTGTTAAGATCTGTTGTGTGAGTGAAGTGAAGTTTTTGGGTGTTATCATTGATGACAAACTGACGTGGAAACATCACATAAATTCGGTAAGGAGAAAGATAGCTAAATCTACTGCAGTATTATACAAATTCGGGAACTTGTTAAATGATAAAGCTCTGTATTTGTTGTATAATACAGTTATTGTTCCATACTT
>JBBPBX010051216.1:0-24660 GCA_038048925.1 Garcialebias charrua | reverse complement strand
CCTTGTAGCTTTTCAGATGCACGGGTCCTTGTGGGAACCAGTACCTTCGAGCAGGTTATTCGTTTACGTTTCAACGTCTCCTGGGTTTCGCGTTGGTCATCAGAAAATGTGTCAGCTTCAGGCCTCTGACTTCAAGATAACTATTCCATGAAGGAATAAACAAAGTCTTGAGCTTACGCTCGTTCGAAGTGGATTCATAACAGCATGTTATACAATCCTTAGCTGAATGACTGTCCTTGGCGGGTGACAGGCATTCATTCAGCTCTTTGGGACGTCTTCATGTCTTTGAAGCTCCCAGAAACTCCGGAACCTTCTCGTTCCTTCCAAACTCTGAAGCGTTCAGCAACAGCTTAGAACTTAGTACCGGCTCTGAGAGGAGAGCGACTTGTTTTTTCCCCATTGGTCCAACAGGACCGGTCGGGGAGTTCACTTATTGTTATCAGAGTACAAGGCCACAACTAGCAGCAGAGAGAAATGTTTAGGAAAAGACAGACTCATAGACTCCAAGAGGAAAAACACTTGGATTAGCGTCTTAACACTTCTAAAACAAATCTGAAAAGCACAGTTTGACATATTAGCTGAACTTTGACACCTTTTCACTTGCAGAAATGACACATTGATGTTTCACATTTAAAGAATAACAGCATATAACATATATCATGAAAATGACAAAAGTTATTCTTTTGATCACATTAGAATAAAATCAAAGATAGAAATAGTCTCTTTTGATGACTATATTCTCAGATTACAACTAGCAATTATGTGGTTTTTTAGGTGGGCTTATGATTGGGATTTTACATTAGGCCCTACCTATATGCACCTGGTATGTAAGCTATCATGGTTTAGATCAGCTACGATTACCAATTAAGGGGTGGATCAATTCTGTAAAATTAGATATAGGGATCTATACCTATAAAATTTTGGAGGGCTTCTGTAACGAAGGCCTCTAATTCCAAACTATTCCTCCATTCATTACTTAGTTTAGGTTAAACTAAAATAAAAAATGAAATATAGTTTGATCTAAATGTCTGTTGTCTTTTAGACGAACGACGTAGGATTTGGTATTCCTAATAAATTTTGAAGTCTATGGCGAGACTCATCAAAATGAATAGATAATCTAGAATAGAAACGATCGAATCGGTTCAATTTAGAAATTGTGAGACCAGTGTAGTTTATGGTACCTTGAGTAGCTTTAAACTACATTGACTCTTCGACGATTGAGATTTAACAAAACGAACTGCATGTTGGCATAGTTAAATCCATATCATTCATTAACCAATGTTAATACAAAACCTTTTTGGCTGGGAGTGTTCAGAACCAAACAATATCTCAACTAATGACAACAGTAATGACTAAACAACAAGGAAACAACGTTTCACTGCTTCGACACACTCCTGTCGTCAGATTCCAAAGTGCAACACACAAGAAAAACAGGTCTCAACTTTATGACCGAGGTCAAATTAAATCTCGTGGATTTAAACGGTTGTTAAGGTTAGTTTTTTGTTGTGGGTTTTAGGCTTAGCGTTTCTAAGTTCAAATTGGACAATGCGACTTATAGGGTGGAAAATACGGTAGTTTAAACCTGATTAGTTTATTTACTAACTTGTGTTTGGACGACCTTATTATCCCATGAAGTCGGTGAGTTTGTGAGATCTTTGTCTTTTGTGGAGTCATTGAACGCCTTGTAAGGTTTGATCTGATTTCGATGTACCCATTTAGCAATTGGCTCTTTGCGGCCTTTGCTGATTTTGATTTCGTAGACGACTGAGGACACTTTGTCTGTTATCAGATGAGGTCCAGTCCACCTGGGCATTAGTTTGCGGGCGAGAGTTCCGGTCCGGACTCTCCTTTCCCGGTTGCTGGGGCGAACGTATAGTACCAGACTCTGTCTCCCACTTGGAGTTCATTGTGAGAGGCCTTTTGGTCATAGTACGCCTTACGTCCTTCAGCGGATTTTTCCAGGTTTTTCTGGGCGAAAGCAAAAGTGTTTCTGAGGTGTACATTCAAATCTTTGTCTTTGGCATGGCCTAACATCACCCCCCTTTGGTCATGGGGGACCACGAACACAGGTGAGGACGTCCGTCCATGGGCACAAGTTAGGATGCCACCGTTTAGTTTAAGCTGTTCGCGCAGCTGAGAGAAGACGGTACACAGGAATCGTTTAGGATTTGGCCAACGTATCTTCTTACGTTTACCTCTTTCCGTGTAATTCAGGTGTGTCACAACTGTCGGCGCAGTCGCAGATGTGCCTGATTGTACAGACTGCGACGGGTCACTGTCGTTGTGTGTGTCTTCCCACTTCTTGACTGAAGAGAGGCTCTTTGAGTCTGTAAAAACTATGTCATTTCTGACTAGTTCTAGACACAAATGTCCCTGAACCAAGGTCTCATCGAAAGCTTGGCTGATAGCCGAATTACCTGTCCCAGAGGACAGTACAGCAACCTCGGTGTGGGGTCCTTGGATCTCCACACCTTTCTCTACCTGTGGTAGGTAATGTGAGTTTGCCCCCTTCTTGTCCGATGAGGGGTCCTCGTAATCTGCAACAATGATGTCCAAGTGACTGTCGGCGTTTGGTTGACTGTCATTTTCTGGACTCAGATGCCCTTGAACCAAGGTTTCAACGAAAGCTTGGTTGATTGCCGAATTACCTGTCCCAGAGGACAGTACAGCGTCTTCGGTGTGGGATCCTTGGATCTCAACACCTTTCACTACCTGTGGTAGGCAGTGGTCAGGGAGTGCTGAATGTGTCAGCTCACAGAGGAGGTTCTCTTGTTGGGCCAGAGTTTGGTCCAACTTTTGGGTCTCTTCTGTCTCACCTGTAGTTGAAGGTTCACTTACCGGGCTCTCGTCCTCGGATGAGCAGTCCCTTGTGCCTTCTGAGGTACCTGCTGTTAAACAGTCAGTGTCACCTTGTGTAGGCATATCGATCGGCAGTGGTTGGCTCACTC
Organism: Garcialebias charrua; assembly: GCA_038048925.1. NCBI lineage: Eukaryota > Metazoa > Chordata > Actinopteri > Cyprinodontiformes > Rivulidae > Garcialebias > Garcialebias charrua. The sequence goes on along the minus strand of JBBPBX010051216.1, from coordinate 21,712 downwards.
TGGTCCACATCGTTTGATCGCCATAATCTATAATCGCGTCAAAGCGGTTTATAAAGTCTTGGCCAACCAAAAATGGGAATGAGTCAACGGTGGACACGTGTACCGGGTGGTACAATGTCGTTTCACCAATCTGCATGTGAACCATAGCTATAGCTGTTAGGGTTGTTCTCGTCTCTGCGAGACCCTGTAGCTCAATAGCACATTTCTCAAAGGGTATTTGCCTGTCAACACCGTTAGCGGCGGTCCTCAGCTCCTTGAACAGCTTGGCCGACATAATGGTTATATCAGCACTACCGTCCAGGAGGGCTTCACGCTCAAGGACACCTTCCAGTGTGATAGGCAGGTAAGCTTTCTTAGCCACCCCCCTTTGTATAAAGTTACACAGAAACCTCACAGGTCTTGGCCCACGTTTCTGTTCACGTGTGACTCTGGCTGTGTAATCTTGTTTACTGTCAGCATCTTGTTGGCTGTCAGCATCATGACCTTCAGGATGTTGTTGACTATCAGCAGTTTGTTTGCTGTCTTTGTCATCAACTGTGTGCTCTGAGTTATCAAAGACAAGGTCACTCATTGTCCCAGTTTGGTCATCCTCTGTATCATTCAAGTTTTCAAACAACCAACTTATGTCCACTATCTCCTCAGAGCTTAGAGGTATGTTGCCTTTTTCCTGGAACTTCTGTGACCTTTTGCTACTCCCGGACTGTCCAGTCCGCAGTGCAGGGGCAGGAGGGGCTTGTCCTTGAACTGGGGGTTCCTGTTCGGACCCCCTTTTGTGATATGGTTTACTTTTGTGACCATCTTTCTTATCTTTAGGACGTGCGCCCCCCCTTTGAAATCGTTTTATGTACTCTGGGTCTTGTCTGAGCCACTCCGGCTCATTGTTCCAGCGGGCATCTTCACTACGTGGTTTGTTAGTTTGAAAAACATGTTTCTTCTCGCCTTTTTTAGGAGAGGGAGTTGATGAACTTATCCCTTCCAGCTCCAGCGAGTGGGATTTGACCTTTTCTTGGTAATGTAGTTCACGCTCTGGTTTTGTTTTTAACCAGATCGGGTCATTGTTTTGTCTGTGAGCGTCACAAACATTTACAGCACCCCGTTGTGTTTTTAATTCGCCTAACAAACGTTCGAACTCAAGTTTTTTTCGGTGATCTTCTTCACGTTCTTGAATGCACTTCTGCTTTAATACTTCCAGCTCTTCACGCCTTGATGCGATCAGCTTGAAAGCTTCATCATAATCGTCATATCCCATCTTTGTTTTGAAATTTCTCCAAATTAATGAGAGATGTTTGTTTGAATCAATAAGACGGTATTTATAATAGTGTATGCAAATAAATGCTTTCTTAGCGGTGAGTTATTTAACTAAAACAGCTTTCTGGGTTTGTTCCTGTAATCTATAAACAAGTCTTTCCTTCATTCAGTACCTTTTTATTTATTTTAGGTTTTACCTTCAATGAAAAATATGGTAAGTTAAGCCTTCGTGGCCGTATTAACTTAATAGACCTATTTTTTAAAACAATTACTATTAAACCACGCTTAATGTTTTCTGTCTTTCACTCAACCGCCTTCTTAAAGATTTCAAATAAATGCAATGTTCACACTAAAATGTTAGCAGATTTTGTTTTATTTTGCTCCAAGAGAATGTATTTCAGATTCAGTAAAACTGTTTTGAGTTGCCGCAGTTATCTGGATTGAAAAATGTAATTTTGTTTGTTATTTTAAACTTTTTATTTAAAATAAACTGGAGTCATTAATTGTACACAGAAAAACGTTAAAAATGCCATTTTTAACTAAAAGTGTGCAGTTGTGCACACCAATTCTGTTTAAAATTCAGAGATGTGAAGAGCTTAATGTGGAAATGCGCTGTTCTCCATCATTTTTTTAAATTTATTTATTTAATTTGAAAATCAAATAAAAAATGCCTTTTTGAGTGTTATTTTAAATCTCTTTTATATATAAAATAAGCAAAAACGTTTGTTTGTACCTCTGTTATTCTAATTTTTTTATTTAAAATAAACAGGATTTTCTGTTAGTGTACAGAACAATTTTTAAGCTGGTAATTTCACCATAAAAATGCTGACTTTTTTATGATGTCTTTGAGAAAACTCATCTGTCAACGTCTTTTAACCAACAGGGGGCAGCTTCGAGACTTAATTTTATCACGAAGAGACTGATTTTGTTTATTCAGTATTTAAACTAAAAACAACCTTTTCAGAATTAGTTTCTAGTGTGTCAGTGATAAACGCTCGAACCACGTTCTTGTCAGAGACAAATCTATGTTGTTAGACAGTTTAGATGGCTTTAAATGAGTGTTTAAACTCACTGTGAGTGTGTGAACTGCTTATCACCCGAAGTGCACCTGGAAATGACGACACAAGTAGGCGGGTCGACGCAACGCGTCACCAGCTTCCGTTGAGCGAGGCGGAGCTCGCTAAACAGATACGTGACGTCAACCAATCAATCACAGCGCTTGTAGTCCTTTTCCCAAGCAACCATGGTGAATGTAGTTCTATTACCTTCGACCAATGCAGTGCCGGAAATGACGACAAAGTGGGTTGTTCGCAACAGCGTGCGTTCCCAAATCAGCGAATCAGCGTTCGCTACGAGAGTGATTGACAGTTCACAGCTCTCGTTCATCCAATCACAGCTCATAAACAGACATGCCGGACACGTCTTCTTAACGTTAGCTTGCACAGCAGACCACAACTTTATAGACTCTTAAAACAACTCAAACGCTACAAATTAACTTCCCAAAATTCTGAAACATGCGGCGAACACACCTAGACAGGCCAACTTAGTTACGCTCAGTAACACAGCACTGCAGCTGTTGAACAAACACGGACTCTCTCGGAGCGCGTCAAGGTCGGTTCTGGTCCACTTTTAGTGGAGCAGAAAACTCGGGTCTGAACCCATTCGACAACGTTCTAACAGTAATATGCTTCTTTGACCTGCTCTAAAATGTAAAATACCAGCACAGCAATCTTGTAGATGTTAAAGTAGCTTTCAGGCTTTTGACTCGGCGGTCAAACAAAGCTTTGTACAGGAGTCTGCGTGAACTGGACCGAACCAGAACCCCCACAGACCACGGACTGACAAAAACCTCACCTGAATGCTTCCAACAGCGTGTAACAGAGTTGAAACGAATAACAATTCCTCAGCCTCAAATGATAAAAACATGCAGAATCTGCCTGCTTTGAACACTTCCAGCCAAAATTATTATCCTCAGAGTTTAAAACTTGGATCCTCTTATGCAAACATGACGTTACAGTTCATGAGAGACCACAGAGCTATCAATAAACTTTTAGAAAACACGTAGGGCCACCAGATGAAGGAAACATGAGGGAGACCATATATTGTGTCTTTAAACACATATAGTGCCACCCAGATGTAACTAAAGGATTTTAACAGGGGTCAGTATTAAGCTGACCTCTTTATCCTTAATTAACTTACTTATTCAGATTGAATAGTAATTTCACGGATTCTTTTCTTTTTCAGTTTACCCAATATTTCTGTGATCTTTATGATGGATAAATAAACAGAGCTATAGAGTGACAATGGACACGTTAACTTAGTTGGTATGCCAGGCGACACTACCATTTATTTAAAATAAATCACTAAATTAACACCATTACACTTGATTGATATGATTTCACTTTCTTTCAATTTAATACGTCAGCACACTTAAATTCACACAACAGACTTCAATACTGGATGTTAACATATTTAGTCTGTGGGCTCTTTAGCTTAAAATAGTTTCCAGCTTAGAATTGAGGGAAAGGAGAATAGGAGGAAGATGGTTTAAAGGAAATTATCGTGAGCATGTTACCAAAGTGACACTTCTCCTCCGACTTCTGCTAAAATCCAGGTACGTTTGTAAACAGCTCTTTACCTTTTGACGACAGCCTGGTAAGAGAGAAGACCTTGTAGCTTTTCAGATGCACGGGTCCTTGTGGGAACCAGTACCTTCGAGCAGGTTATTCGTTTACGTTTCAACGTCTCCTGGGTTTCGCGTTGGTCATCAGAAAATGTGTCAGCTTCAGGCCTCTGACTTCAAGATAACTATTCCATGAAGGAATAAACAAAGTCTTGAGCTTACGCTCGTTCGAAGTGGATTCATAACAGCATGTTATACAATCCTTAGCTGAATGACTGTCCTTGGCGGGTGACAGGCATTCATTCAGCTCTTTGGGACGTCTTCATGTCTTTGAAGCTCCCAGAAACTCCGGAACCTTCTCGTTCCTTCCAAACTCTGAAGCGTTCAGCAACAGCTTAGAACTTAGTACCGGCTCTGAGAGGAGAGCGACTTGTTTTTTCCCCATTGGTCCAACAGGACCGGTCGGGGAGTTCACTTATTGTTATCAGAGTACAAGGCCACAACTAGCAGCAGAGAGAAATGTTTAGGAAAAGACAGACTCATAGACTCCAAGAGGAAAAACACTTGGATTAGCGTCTTAACACTTCTAAAACAAATCTGAAAAGCACAGTTTGACATATTAGCTGAACTTTGACACCTTTTCACTTGCAGAAATGACACATTGATGTTTCACATTTAAAGAATAACAGCATATAACATATATCATGAAAATGACAAAAGTTATTCTTTTGATCACATTAGAATAAAATCAAAGATAGAAATAGTCTCTTTTGATGACTATATTCTCAGATTACAACTAATGGAATGATTTTGTGGTAAATGTCTTGCTTTACTGAGAGGTCAGTAAAGGTCATCACTGGACAGTTCAAAAACCTTAGTTTGACCCTGGGTAGGTCCACTACAGTTGGTTCAACAGGAGATGAACCATTTAATAACAGAATCATTGAATTACATCACATTTACAATGGATTGGTCTGATCAATTTTCATATAACTTAACTGTAGACAGATTCAAATTTAGAACAGAACAGTAAAAGTTGACATAATTACTTATTTCTGTAGTCACTTTTAACTTAGTTTGTTACTGGCAAAATATATAAAGTTTAAGGAGAAGTTTTAACAGGAGAAAGAAAGATGGAGGGATAAGAAAATAGTTAGGGATTTATCTTTGGGGAAGATATGTTTCCAACCAGAAAAAGGCACATTTTCCAGCAGACGCCCGCTAATCGCAGACATGCTTTGGAAACAGCTGACGACTCGTTACCTTTGTGAGGTGATCAAACTCTCTCTGATCCCGGTCCGTGTTACCGGTACTGTGTCTCCAGACGATCGCGTTGATCTAGCCGAAACAAATGGCTCAGGTTCCGGTCGGATTCCAGAATAAGAGTATTCTTTGAGAGGAACACTCTTCCAGTTGGAGCTGTACGCTCGGAACGGACTTGTAACTTAGCATGTTACACGTCCTTAACTGATGACGTGTCCTTAACGCTTGACCAACATCATTCAGCTCTTAGGCAAACTCATGGTAGTTCCAAGCTGACCCGTACACTGAAAGCTCAAGGATGTCAGACTCTTTGAAGCTGAGTTGACCCAGAAACATATTGTTTTCTGATTGGTTGAACTGGCAGCAGGAGAGGCATGTGGTGACATCAGAGCATGTAAGGAGGTTGAAAAAGGAGGTCAAGAGATTAGTTCATGTCAGAAGTCTAAAGAGTTAATTTTAAGACGCCAGTATTTATGATAAAAACTGATTCATTTGCCTTAACACTTTAAAGAAAACACTATTGACCTGTTGGTTTTAATCAACGTCATTACAGCATTTGAGAGCTTATTAATGATAATAGCAAAAACAGATATTCATCTTGATTATTAAGTAGGACAAAAACAAAAGTCTCTTCTGAGGAGATTGATGTCCTAGATTCAAACTAAATGAGATAAAGTGTCACTGAATCTTCACTTGCAGGTTTCAGAGGAAAAAATATATAATTTCGCATTCATAGTGAGAGAATGTCCTCAAACTCCTTCCAAGCTGTATACAAAAGTGGTTCAAAATAAAAAGAAAAACTATGATTTATGAGAGAAGGGTTTATTTTAAAAACCAAAGGTTAGGACCAATATTAAAAACAACTGTACTTCAGGTGTGGAATAGTTGTAGTTAGGATTATCAACTGTGTTTTTCAATCTTTAAATAAATAATTGGACAATGCGACCTATACACAGGTGCGACCTATACACCAGAAAATACTGTAAGTAGTTTGTTGGAAGAGTTAAATGTTACAGAAGATGACCAACCGGATACATGAGTGACGTTATCATTGATAATAGCACAAACATCATTGTCCAACCTGGTAGAGCGATGTGTAGCACTATCCTTTACAAAAACTCAGAGTACACAGTTAACAACACTAACATCAACATTGCCAAAGATGCTGACAGCCAACAAGATGCTGACAGAAAACAAGATTACACAGACAGAGGTACACGTAAACAGAAATTTGTGCCAAGATCTGTAACGTTTCTGTGTAACTTTATCAAAAGCTTAGCCTGGCCCTCGCCTTCCTGCACAGCTCCGCTCAATTCTCATTTCCCTTCACTGCACAGTCTGGGACTTATCCCATCCACAAGGATTTCTCCGGTAGATTTTTGTTCGGACCAATCAGAGAACAGAAGGGGCGGAGTTTTTGGCCCCTAACCCACGCCCCTGTCCCAGCGCAGCCAGCTCGCAGCCGCATGTTCTCATTCAAAGCGATGCAGGAGTCCTGCATCGAGGACTGTTGTATAAATGACACAAATGTATTAATTTCCCCTTCTTAATCCCTTATCTGGAGTTTTCTTTTGTTTTTTTGGCCAAAAGTCAAGTGTTCGCTCCCTCCTCCTCCTCCTTCTCCTCCTCTCCCTCCGCTGAACAAGGAAGAAATGCCCCCACCTGTCCCAGCGCGCAGCCAGCTCGCAGCCGCATGTTCTCATTCAAAGCGATGCAGGACTGTTTTATATGTGACACAAATTTATTAATTTCCCCTTCTTAATCCCTTATCTGGAGTTTTCTTTTGTTTTTTTTCCCAAAAGTCAAGTAATCGCTCCCTCCTCCCTCCTCCTTCTCCTCCACCCTCCGTTGAGTGAAATGAACAAGGAGGAAATGGCTGAGGTTGTCACGAGAATTAAACTCGGGTTTTACGTTGCTGACCGAGCCCCATCAGATTTTCTGGTCTTTTGGTGAGCTGGACCAGCGATCCATGGTTTTATTTTATTTTATTAAAATGTTTTAACATACAGAATTTGCGCAGCGAGAGAAAAGCTGTAGCCCAGCCAACATGCATAGTTGGGCACAACATGGGGTTATTGTGGGCTAGTTGGGTAATGAGTGGGCATGGGATTTATCTGGGCTAACTGCATGAGACCCATATGGTTATCCCATAAAGGAACCCATTTTGTGAGCCCTGTTGGGCTAAATATATGGGTCCTATACAGGATTAATGTGGGCTAACTGGCAATGGGACAGAAATGGGCAATTTTATATGGGACCCATGTGGTTTTAGTATAATGGGCCCAGCATGGGAAGCCCATGTGGGCAGACTGTATTTATCCCAAGTGGTATCAATGTGGGCTCACCTTACATGGGTTCAACCTGGGCATGGATATATAGGGCCCACTACATTTTTATGTGGGCTAACTGGGATTGGGACAGAAATGGGCAATATTATAAGGGACCCATGTGGTTTTGGTATAATGGGCCCAGCATGGGAAGCCCATGTGGGCTAACTGTATTTATCCCAAGTGGTATAAATGTGGGATCACCTTACATGGGTTCAACCTGGGCATGGTTATATAGGGCCCAATACATTTTTATGTGGGCTAACTGGGAATGGGACAGAAATGGGCATCATTATATGGGACCCATGTGGTTTTGGTATAATGGGCCCAGCATTGGAAGCCCATGTGGGCTAACTGTATTTATCCCAAGTGGTATAAATGTGAGATCACCTTACATGGGTTCAACCTGGGCATGGATATATAGGGCCCACTACATTTTTATGTGGGCTAACTGGGAATGGGACAGAAATGGGCAATATTATATGGGACCCATGTGGTTTCGGTATAATGGGCCCAGCATGGGAAGCCCATGTGGGCTAACTGTATTTATCCCAAGTGGTATAAGAGTGGGCCGACCTTACATGGGTTGAACCTGGGCATAGATATATAGGCCCCAGTTTAATTTTATTTGGGCTAACTGGGAATGGGACAGATATATGCATCAGTATATGGGACCCATGTGATTTTAGTATAATGTGCTCAGCATGGGAAGCCCATGTGGGCTAACTGTATTCATCCCAAGTGGTATAAATGTGGGATCACCTTACATGGGTTCAACCTGGGCATGGATATATAGGGCCCAGTACATTTTTATGTGGGCTAACTGGGAATGGGACAGAAATGGTCATCATTATATGGGACCCATGTGGTTTTAGTATAATGGTCACAGTATGGGAAGCCCATGTGTGCTAACTATATTGACCCCAAGTGGGATAAGTGTCGTATAACCTTACATGGGTTCAGCCTTGGCATGGATATACAGGCCCCAGTTCATTTTTATGTGGGCTAACTTGGAATGGGACAGAAATGGACATCATTATATGGGACCCATGTGGTTTTGGTATAATGGGCCCGGCATGGGAAGCCCATGTGGGCTAACTGTATTTACCCCAAGTGGGCTAAATGTGGGATGATCTTACATGGCTTCAACCTGGGCATATATATATAGGCCCCAGCTCATTTTTTTATGTGGGCTAACTGGGAATGGGACAGACATGTGCATCAGTATATAGGACCCATGTGATTTTAGTATAATGTGCCCAGCATGGGAAGCCCATGTGGGCTAACTGTATTTATCCCAAGTGGTATAAATGTGGGATCAACAGATACAGATTTAAACTGTACATTGAATTTACATTTATAAATTCAATGTATATTTTAAATCTGTATCTGTTGATCAAAACCAACAAGAATTACAACTCATAGTGCCACAATCAAAAACTAAACTAAAAAACAGGAAGTGAACCGTGTTGATTTCCCATCATGCTTAGCGGTATATTAGTGTTCAATTATAGTTTAAATCTGTATCCGTTGATCAAAGCCAACAAGAATTACAACTCATAGTGCCACAATCAAAAACGGGGAGTGGACTATGTTGATTTCCCATAATGTTTAGCAGTATTTTAGTGTTCCGGGCTGCACCATGAGTCAGAAGGACATCTGTGTTATAGAACTGCCTCTTGTTAAAGATTGGGTATTATCTGTTGTGAGGCTCAGAGTGTTCTTTGAGTGTAACTCACACAATGTTAAGACAGAAGTCACAGAGTATGGTGCAATATACGTGCTCTCGGCAGGTTGGATCGGAAAATCCGACACATAAATTATGCTGGTAAGAACACACATGGGTCTGTAATGAGCCTCATGTAAATTAACCATCTGGGAACCACTGAAAGCCCAGACAGTGCCCATTATAGTCTATCCGGGCAAACCCACGTGGGGCCACCATGGAAACTGTGGACAAACCCACTTATAACCCATATTTTTAGCCCAGTTGGGACCCAGTTTAGTCTCAGGTAGATATTCTTCAAGGCACACACATGGGTTTTACATGGGTCTCATTTAAGTTAAACATCTGGGTCCCACTGAAAGCCCAGTCAGGGCCCATTAAAATCTATCTGGGCCAACCCATGTGGGGCCACCATGGAAACCGTGGACAAACCCACTTATTACCCATATTTTTAGCCCAGTTGGGACCCAGTTTAGTCCCAGGTAGATATTCTTCAAGGTACACACATGGGTTTTACATGGGTCTCATTTAAGTTAAACATATGGGTCCCACTGAAAACCCAGTCAGGGCCCATTAAAATCTATCTGGGCCAACCCATGTGGGGCCACCATGGAAACCGTGGACAAAACCTTTTGGGGCCCATGTTTTTTGCACATATGTATACCATATGGGGCCCACCTGTGCATGCTGGCTGGGAGGAGGTGGAGCAGTTGTCAGTCAAGTTCACCAGAGCACGGGGGGTGGCTCTGAGGGGAGGCAGCAGAATGCTTTCCCTGTTCAAAATATCCAATGGTTTTGTTCCTCAGCAGAGGCCAATGCCTCCAGCAAGAATCGTTTCTCTATGGAAAAAGTCCAGACCCTTGTCTGAAGCGAAGTGAAGGCAGGGTCTGGTTTTAACCAGGCTAGGGGTAGCTAAGAAAGCCTACCTGCCAATCACACTAGAAGGGGTCCTCGCACGTAAAACCCTCCTGGACGGCAGTGCGGACATAACTATTATGTCAGCCAAACTGTTCGAGGAGCTAAGGACCGCCGCTAACGGTGTTAACAGGCAAATAACCCTTGTGGACAGGACGACAACTTATGTCTATGATTTTTCGCTCTGTCTCTAAACATTTCAAACAAATACTAACAGATTATTCTGACTTGTTCTTCAACTTTAGAAATAGTTCTTCTGAATAGAACATACAGTTTGATTCATTATATGAAGAAGTGACCAGCATTGGTACAACATAAACCATGATCATACAGCATATTGAAGAATAACACTGCTCATATGAATAACCAATAATCATAAAAATGACAAGAGATAATCTGTTAATTAATTTTGAATTACCACAAATTAAAAGGAAGTCTCTTCTGATTTGTGTCTCTTGATTCAACTAAACTGGAATAAAACAGTGATTTTGTCCTTCACTGTAGGTTTTCAGAGAAAAGGAGATTCACTTGAGAGCTTCAGTGAAAAGGTGAATTCAGGTGTTTTCACTGACAGTTCAGAGACCACGGTCTGTTTCACTACATACATGTAACATATACAGTATACAGATATGCAGCACATTAGCATGAAGCACCACAGATGACGCACCTCACAGACCGCGTTACGTATCACACACAAAATTACACCAATCTTTTATCCTTCTCATCAATGCAAGGAAACTTACAAGAAGTTGTCTGTATTCTGCTCATGCTCTCGTCATTAATTGCTCGCGCTTACGCCAACTGTACCTGAACGTAACATCCGCCTTGACGTAACATACGTGGAAGGGGTGTGTGAAGGAACTATCTACCACTCGCATTCATGTTTGACAGAAAAACAAGCCCAAATAAGCGACTCAACGCCCAAGGCAAGCCCAAAAAACCGCCACAAGCGGCAAGCCGAATTTATAAGCGACTCCAGAAAATAAGCAAGCCCAATGTCACTTGAAATAACCGGACTTGCCAACTATGGTTCTAACCCGAACGAGTAGGTACTAAAACGTGATGTCAGAACACTGTCGGTCCCTGATTGGTCAGGGGCGGAGTCACTGATTCTTCCAGAAACTTTTCAAAACACTGAGCCGCCATTTGCCATTTCTCGGACTGGAGCAGCTGTTGGACCTATTTTAAATATTTTAAAAACAATAATGGCCACATTTTGGTCTAATGCTGACATGCTGGCATTTTTTTGTGCTTGGTGATCAACGACAAAATTCAGAGCAAGCTGGATGGAGCTCTGCTGGTCTCACTCGCTCCTCTGCCCATGAGCCTCAGAGCCAAGCTGGACAGGGCGTCATCTCCCCGGCTCCACATTCCGCTGGTCACCGCTGAATATCCTTCCTGGTGCAAAAACTGTTTAAAAAAAATCACTGAAGCAATTAAAAAAACATATTTTGAAATACATAAAATGTTTATTTAAAATTGCTTCCACCGTCCGTCCCAGGCGGTCCCGGTCCAGCTGTCTGCCCGTGTCTGGGTTCGGACATGAGAACGGGTTCTGGAGCGGCCGTGCTCAGAGCCGGAAAGATGACATAGGATTTTAGGTTTTATTTTTAGTTTTTATTTTTGGTTCTGAGTCGGAGTTCAGCCTTCATGATTTCACGAGGACGCAGGTTCTGGAGCGGCTTTCTGCGTGCGAGTCAGCTGCGCCCAGAGCCGGGACAGGTGGGGAAGATGACACAGGATTTTAGGTTTTTCGTTTTGGTTCTGAGGCTCCGTGGGAAGAGGGACGGGTGAGACCAGCTCTTCATAAATTATTTTTTTTATTTTTTAGCGTTGAAGATTAAAATAATAAAATAAACTGTGCCAGCATTATCATAAAATCCTGTTTTCACTTTAATAACTATCTGTTAAAGTTAACCCAGCTGAAAATCATAAAAAGACAAAAAATTGTTGGATCTCAGAAATATTTCCTTCAAACATGTTTAAAGAAGAGAGACTGCCTTCAACTTTATTTTAACCCACAGATGTACAAATCACAAAACATGAACTTCAAAGCAAAGCTGACAATAAAAAAATATGTATGTGACCAAGAAACAAAACCACACATCAAACTGAATAAAAGTAGACACAATCATGAGTGCAAATACATCAAATGATGAAGAAAACCTATAAAATCTTAAATATAGATGATTTGTAGAATCTGGTTCATTAGCAAGATTTATATATATTGGTGTGTGTGTGTGTGTGTTTACACATGTGTATATGCATGTATATATGTATACAAACGTGTGTGTGTTGGTCTATATGTAACTCAGTGACATACAATGTTGCTAAACATCTGGCTGGTATTTTAGCTCCTCTGGTTGGAAACACACCTCATCATATTAAAAACTCCATTGATTTCACCAACAAAGTTCAACATTTGAAGCTGACCCCGGGAGAAACTCTTGTATCGTATGATGTGACTTCCCTGTTCACATGCATACCCATTTCTGAAGCAGTAGAAACTGTCAAAAAAAGACTTCTACAGGACAAGGATTTGGACAAAAGGACCAACTTAACCCCAGACCACATCTGCACCCTGCTGGATCTCTGCCTCTCCACCACTTATTTCAAGTTCAATGACAGTTTTTACAGACAGAAGCACGGCTGTGCCATGGGATCTCCAGTGTCACCCATTGTTGCAAACCTCTACATGGAGGAAGTGGAACAGAGAGCCCTTAACTCCTATGAGGGGACAACTCCAAGCCATTGGTTCAGATACGTGGATGATACCTGTGTCAAAATCCAAGCCAGGGAGGTGGAAGCGTTCACCAGACACATTAACTCTGTTGATAACAACATCAAGTTCACCAGAGAGGATGCTAACGACAATAAGCTGCCTTTTTTGGACTGTTTGGTGCATATGGAGGGAGATGACAGTCTCAACATTGAAGTTTACAGAAAACCAACCCACACAGACCAATATCTCCTGTTCGACTCTCACCATCCACTGGAGCACAAACTCTCTGTCATCAGAACTTTACAGCATCGAGCAGAACACATCCCCACAAGGACAGAAGGGAAGGAAAAGGAACAGAAACACATCAAAAAATCTCTGCAATCATGTGGATATCCCAACTGGGCGTTTGTCAAGTCAGCAAGGAAATCTGTTAAACACAATAATGAACAGAAAAAGTCTAACAGACGGAAAAACATTGTCATTCCTTATGTTGCTGGAGTCTCAGAGAATTTCAGAAGGATTTTCAACAAACACAACATCCCAGTACACTTCAAACCCAGCCGGACTCTCAGACAGAGGCTGGTGCATCCGAAGGACAAAACCCCCACACACAAACAGAGTGGGGTGGTTTATGCAGTCCAGTGCAGCGAAGTCTGCTCAGACCGTTACATCGGAGAAACGAAACAACCTATCCACAAAAGAATGTCTCAACATAGGAGAGCAACCTCCTCTGGACAAAACTCTGCCGTTCACCTCCACCTCACGGACAAGGGACACTCCTTTGAGGACCAGAATGTTCAAATTTTGGACAGAGAACACAGATGGTTTGAGAGGGGGGTAAAGGAAGCTGTGTATGTTAAGAGAGAGAAACCTTCTCTTAACAGAGGAGGAGGTCTGAGATTTCAACTGTCTAAGACTTATAACTCAGTTTTGGATTTGATTCCGAAACGTTTTACACCGGATGGGAGCAGGGATGCCTTGTCTGTAAATTAGACTAACAAAGTTCTCTGAGTAGCCTCTGTTGTTATTTGGGAGGTGTTGTTTGTCAATTTACATACAGTTTTGTGTCTTCTAACAGAGACCTCAAGGGAACCTCCTGGTGTGATCTTTCAATTTACATGTATGTGTTACAAACCCCTTTTGTTAAGCTGGGATGGGTCGTTTTGTCAATTTAAATAGAATGGGCATGTTAGTTAATTTGTGGTGTTTTTTCAGTTTCCAATTTCACATGTTGGTGCGTGACTTGTAAGCCTGTATAAAACTTCTCGTTCTCACAGCTTCCATTCAGAATTGAAAAAGACTTCTGGACAGAAGTCGAAACGTTTTCTGCAACAAATAAAGTCCAGTTGATCCTGTATTGAACGCCTTTTTTGATTTCATCATGTCCTGGACGACTGAGAATCTTCACCAGCATGTTGGTCTATGTGGTTTAGCCCGGCTATGCGCCAGACTACGTACCGACATTATCGGGACATTTGGTATTAGCCAGCCTTTGCCAATGTCCGGATAAAACACAGATTGTATCCAAATATATTAATATGTAAACATTGTTTTTTCTCATCAATATCAGAGTAACTTGTGGCTAAATGGCTTCCTGGATGAGTTGGACTGTGCTTTAACACTTAAAATTGTTTTAATAAAAAGTTATTTACATTTATAAAATTGTCGGGCGAAGCACCTCCCCGGGAATATGTGTGTGGTGTGTGTCATTTTGTGTGTCGGATGCACTTATTGAAACCGTGTGTGTCGCTCGCTGACACACACCGCGCCAAACTCCAACGCCCCTCCTCTGCTGCCTGTTGTGGGCGGGGCCTCAGCCGAGGCTTTAAAAGTTAAAGGCCTCGAGCTAACATGTGCAAAGACGTAATGGCTTCCTTACTGCAGGATGACGGCCTGAGGTGAGCGGAGATTTTAAAAGTTTAAACCGTGGATTTTGCAGCACGTGGACGGAGGTATTGACTGCACAGAGGTAAGAATTAATTTAAATTTTTTTTTTATTTTTTTGCTTTGAGGACATTGAAGTAAATGTTAGCGTGTGTAACGTGACACGCTGTGTGAATGTTGTAGCAAACTTTATCAACATTTATATAAATTAGCAACTATCTGTGCATGAGTTTTGAGTGGTTTGAGTGGTTATTTAGAGTCGAACGTGACGAAGATGAGACGAAGAAAAATTTAAACTCACGTAGCGTGACTTGACGTCGCCACAGCGTGACACGCTGTAGCAAACTTTATCAACATTTTTATAAACTAGCAACAATATCTATGCATCACTTGTGGGTGTTTTGAGTGGTTATTTAGTAAAATAAGTGGTTTGGACATGTCCAGAGGAGGGGCAGTGGTTTGGACATGTCCAGAGGAGGGACAGTGGTTTGGACATGTCCAGAGGAGGGACAGTGGTTTGGACATGTCCAGAGGAGGGACAGTGGTTTGGACATGTCCAGAGGAGGGACAGTGGTTTGGACATGTCCAGAGGAGGGACAGTGGTTTGGACATGTCCAGAGGAGGGACAGTGGTTTGGACATGTCCAGAGGAGGGACAGTGGTTTGGACATGTCCAGAGGAGGGACAGTGGTTTGGACATGTCCAGAGGAGGGACAGTGGTTTGGACATGTCCAGAGGAGGGACAGTGGTTTGGACATGTCCAGAGGAGGGACAGTGGTTTGGACATGTCCAGAGGAGGGACAGTGGTTTGGACATGTCCAGAGGAGGGACAGTGGTTTGGACATGTCCAGAGGAGGGACAGTGGTTTGGACATGTCCAGAGGAGGGACAGTGGTTTGGACATGTCCAGAGGAGGGACAGTGGTTTGGACATGTCCAGAGGAGGGACAGTGGTTTGGACATGTCCAGAGGAGGGACAGTGGTTTGGACATGTCCAGAGGAGGGACAGTGGTTTGGACATGTCCAGAGGAGGGACAGTGGTTTGGACATGTCCAGAGGAGGGACAGTGGTTTGGACATGTCCAGAGGAGGGACAGTGGTTTGGACATGTCCAGAGGAGGGACAGTGGTTTGGACATGTCCAGAGGAGGGACAGTGGTTTGGACATGTCCAGAGGAGGGACAGTGGTTTGGACATGTCCAGAGGAGGGACAGTGGTTTGGACATGTCCAGAGGAGGGACAGTGGTTTGGACATGTCCAGAGGAGGGACAGTGGTTTGGACATGTCCAGAGGAGGGACAGTGGTTTGGACATGTCCAGAGGAGGGACAGTGGTTTGGACATGTCCAGAGGAGGGACAGTGGTTTGGACATGTCCAGAGGAGGGACAGTGGTTTGGACATGTCCAGAGGAGGGACAGTGGTTTGGACATGTCCAGAGGAGGGACAGTGGTTTGGACATGTCCAGAGGAGGGACAGTGGTTTGGACATGTCCAGAGGAGGGACAGTGGTTTGGACATGTCCAGAGGAGGGACAGTGGTTTGGACATGTCCAGAGGAGGGACAGTGGTTTGGACATGTCCAGAGGAGGGACAGTGGTTTGGACATGTCCAGAGGAGGGACAGTGGTTTGGACATGTCCAGAGGAGGGACAGTGGTTTGGACATGTCCAGAGGAGGGACAGTGGTTTNACAATATATAATTAATTCAAGTTAATGCATGTTGTTTTGTAATATTATGCTTTAGTTATTTTCTTAAATAATAATAATAATAATAACAATAATAATAATAATAATAAATAGCTTTACAATTACTTCATGAACTGAGTGTTTTAATTTTTCATGTTAATTTTCTTTATTTTGATTGTGAAAATGTTTGTTGATTATATTTCTCAAGATAATAGAAAACTGGAAAGTACATTGAACTTTTGATTTAAAACCTTTGTTTGCTTTGTGAATATAAACTCAACACCTTCTGAAAATCGTCCTTTGTGACCAGCTCAGATATAGTCAATCCTGCGATGTGTGTTTGCAGCAAAGAGACACAAGGCTGAAGCCGGGAATACGTCCCATTCAACTCTCTCTTCTTTTTATACAGCCCTCACAAAGTTCCTCATCCATGCCAGAGTGTTTTTCCCATCAGCGAATCAAGGACAGTGAGGAGGACGAGGTGTGATTGCTTTCACACACAGGAAGTAATCACATCGGACCTGCCACAGCTCTGATTAAGACTGATAAATATCGACGAGGAGTTAATGAGATGTCAGGCTGGAACAAGGCCCTTCCTTCATGCCTACCGATGACAAGAAAAAAATGACCTTGACTTGCCAATGTCATAACCATCTTTCATAAGTATAAAGCAAGCGCAATTAATTTATTTAGCTGGCGTCCATAACTATCAGTGATGCCACATGATCATTCACATCAAAGAAAGAATGGCCAGCAGGTGTTTGTTGAGATTGTATTGTTCACAATTAAACCAGATAAACTGAGACTAATTTTTTGTAATTTTTTGTTCACCAAAGTGATTTTTTTCTGTCCACACCTTGACACTAACATAAATAACAACCTGTCCACAAGCAGATTAGAAGCTAAACTAAAGCTTATATGCTCAACTACTGATCCCATAATTTGACCTAAAGTTTATGATTAACATAATATACTCCCACAAAGGCACATAAATACAAGCTTTGCGCATGCCTGTTCTGTAAGAAAGACGAAAGCCTGTACCGTATTTTTCGGACTATAAGGTGCAATTAAAATCCTTTAATTTTCTCAAAAATTGACATTGAGCTTTATAATCCAGTGTGCCTTATCTATTAATCCTGGTTGTGCTTACTAACCTCTAACTGATTTTATGTGGTACACAGCTCTCAAAAATCTGTCAAAATTAACTTATTTCACTTAATGCGCCATATAATCCAGTGCGCCTTATAGTCCAAAAAATATGGTAAATTCATCACCTCACAATGCCATAATGTCTGTATATGAGAGCATTGTTTTTTGACATCATTGTGGTTCCCTTTCAGTTGGTCTCTCGGTGCAACATACTTGCTATGGGAATTGTGCCCCCGCGCGATTACCTGAAGGAATACATTCACGCCTTTACGGCCGGGGCGTCACCCCGCGTCAGAGGTAACTTCCTTTAGGTACTTAAGCGACTGACGCCCCTCCAACTTTCTCTTTTTGCCCTTCACCTCGCAAAAACCTGAACTACCTCTCTTTGCGGGACTTGTCTGTTGCTCTATCGCTCAACCTGAGGTGAGCTCGCTCCTTGCACTGAGCGCACAGAGAATTTTTCCCTGCGTACTGCTGGACTAGCGAAAGCTAGCCCAGCACATTTCTATAACCTCAAAGTTTTTTCCTCTCCTCTCTCCAGAGACTGCTTTGCTCTACGGCATTTTAACTACGCCACAACCGCTACCGCTAACATCGTAGCGGGCTAGCCAGTGAAAGCGACACGACGGAGGAGACACTTGAACAAAGAAGAAAAAGGATTCTGGAAGGACTTGCTTGCCTTATCTTGGACATGCCTCCGGAGAAAGGAAAGCGAAAGACAAGACTTCCAAAGAAAACCAGCGGGACGGCGAGCCTAAACTTGCGCGCCTGACCCAACGGCTGTGGTTTTTCCCTTGCAACAACGGACACCCATGAGACCTGTCCAGTCTGCCTGGGTATATTTCATGCAAGACAAGCTCTGGACGCGCCCGACTCTTGCCCACACTGCAGCCAGATGTTGGATGTGGTGCTGCGGCATTGGGTGGATCTCGTGGCTAAGGCCATGGGAAGCTCAGCTGGACCACAGGACGCAGACACCACGGAGCACCTCACTCCGACCCCGGAGCTCGAGAACATGGCTTTACACGACAGCACGCGCGTCGAATGGGGCGACAGCCCTGACCCGCTCGCTCCCATGGTGGACCTGACAGTCGAGTTCGACACCAGAGGCATGATGAATGAAGACGAGATCTCCATCTCAGCCTTGGGCAAATTTTCAGCGGAGGAACAAGAGCTCGAAATCGAGGATCCGGGAGAGGACCTCTCCAGGACCCCGGTACCTGTGCTCCCTGAAACTGACTTCTCTATTCCTGCCCTGTTTGACCTGTGCCACAGAGTAGCAGAAGCATTGCACATTCCCTGGCCGGAACCCCCGCCTCGCCAACAGGTCACAAGGCTGGCGGGGAACTATTTTTATTCAAAACAGCAGGCAGCAACGAGGCAAAGGATGCCCGTGTTCCCAGACTTCCTCACGGAACTGACCCGCACCTGGCCTCAGCCACGAGCGCCCATGCTCCTTCCTCTCTCACAGTTCCTCGACGTGGAAGGCATGGATGAGGTGGGAATAGCCAACGCGCCTCAGATTGAGGACACACTGGTGTCCCACCTAGCTCCCAAGTCATCTGAAACGAAACCGACTCTCCCTAGCAAAGCTTGCAGAGCCTAAGCGTCTCTTCTCGAGAAGTGCTACAGAGCCCAAGGACTCGCGGCACGCGCCATGAACGCGTCCGCAATGATGCAGGCTTACCTTGCAGAAAAACTCCAACAACTGCAGGTAACCTCGGATAAGCAAGCTGCTGCCTACTTACTGGATGAAGCCCGCAGAGCAACAGACTTTGTTCTCCATATGATGGGGACAGCTGCTATGGCTCAGGGCAAAGGTATGGGGAAGTGGTCATCGTGATCCGCCACCTGTGGATGACGCTGACGGATTTACCGGAGGGACAAAAGGTGCCTTTTCTCCACCACTCAATAGAGACGGAGGGGCTATTTGGTCAGACTTTGGAGCGAATCCAGACCAAGCTGGACCAAAGGCGCAGGCAGGCTGAAGCTCTCAGGGTGGGCATTCCCCGTCGGAGTTTCGCCCCCCCCCCCCAGGGAGCCTGCTGGAGGCAGACCTGCACAGCCTCGGCACCGCTCGACGACGCGTGCGCCACCGCAGAAGCGGCCAGCATACGAGGAAGAACCTCGGCAAAGACCCCCGCCGAGCCAACCTCGCTCCAAGCACGCATGGAGCAAAAATAGGTTTCATTAGCAAGGAACCACGCCACAAAACACAAGTTTAAGTTTTTTATTGATGAAAAGATGAGGGATGAGGGTTGTAGGGTTGAGGGAAGAAAGGGGATGTAGGAAAGATGATAAGGGATGGAGGGATGAGGGGATGAAGGGATGAATGAATGTAGGAGAGAAGTAGGGATGAGTAGATGAAGGGAAGATGGAAGTAGGGATGATTGGAAGGGATGTAGGGATGGAGGGATGAGGGGATGAATGAATGTAGGAGAGGATGAATGTAGGGATGAGTAGATGAAGGGAATATGGAAGTAGCGATGATAGGAAGGGATGGAGGGATGAATGAATGTAGGAGAGGATGAAAGTAGGGATGAGTAGATGAAAGGAATGTGGAAGTAGGGATGATAGGAAGGGATGGAGGGATGAGGGGATGAATGAATGTAGGAGAGGATGGAAGTATGGATGAGTATGAAGGGAATATGGAAGTAGGGATGAGGGGATGAAGGGATGAGTGGAGCTGAAGGATGTTGTCCGAGGAGAATGCTGAAGGGCTTGGGATGAGAAGACTCTTGCGTGGGGTTTGGCCTTCGGGAACGGTTTACTTGTTTTCCTTCCCGAGCCCGACGATGAACCCCAAAAGTCGCTGGATTAATAAAACAAGGACATGTGTGAGCTTGGAATAAGTCACTGAGGTTGTTGCGGATGTATGCCAAGTAGGCTCGGAGCAAGAACTGATGTTGGGCTGAGATTAGAGTTAATTTGCGAATAAACTGCAGGATAACTAGAGAGTGAGAACGGTCCTTGTTAATCATGTCCACGACTGTAATGTTATCAGTGTGGATGATTTCGACCATTCAGTCCCCAAAGGATCGCAAGGACGAGGAACCCCATAAGAAACCGAAGTAAAACGGAACTGAGACGCTTGTGAGCTGGAAATGAATTCCATGTCGGACAAGCAAGTCCGGATGGTAGAAAGACGGATCCAGAGGGTGGAGCGAGAATAGGTAACGAACAGACGGAGGGATACGATGTCGAGAGATGAACTATGGAAGATGGCAAACTACGTGGAAAGCGTGAGAAACTGCTCCGCTGTGAGAAGAAGCGGACGGGGAGCGAGGAGCTAAGCCGAAAGAACAAAGGATGATGACGATGATGAAGACGATGACTATGAAAATGACGAAGATGTCGACGATGACAAAGAAGAAGACGATGAAGACGACGGTCAACACTTAGCCACGCCGCGGCTGCGTGAGAACACCGATGAAGAGGAAGATGATGGTCAGCACTCCGTAACAGCTGTGGCTGGGTGAAAGCGCCTCGAAGATAAAGATGATGAACGTCAGCACTTCGTTACAGCAGTGGCTGCGTGAAAGCGCTTTGAAGACGATGATGATGGTCAGCACTTCGCAACAGCCATGGCTGTGTGAAAGCGCTTTGAAGATAATGATGAAGACGGTCAGCACTTCGTTACAGCCGTGGCCGTGCGAAAGCGCAATGAAGATAACGAAGATGATGGACAGCACGTTGTTACAGCTGTGGCTGAGTGAAGGCACTTCGAAGACAATGATGACGATGGTCAGCACCTCGTCACAGCAGTGGCAGCGTGAAAGCACAGAGATGACGAGGATGATGATGAATGGTCAGCACGTAGGTACGGCAGCGGCCGTGTGAAAGCACTAAAACGATGAGGATGACGATTGACAATGTACGGCACCTCGTGTCAGCCGAGGCCGTGTCAAGCGCTCAGAAATTATGAAAGGATGAGGGACGAGGGATGAGGGATGAGGGGCCGTAGGGAGGAAGGGACGAGGGGACGAAGATCTGAACACTCTGTGACGCAGCGGCTGCGTGAGAGCACCGAGATGACGAGGATGATGATGACTGTCAGCACATGGTACGGCTGTGGCTGTGTGAAAGCACTAAGACGATGAGGATGATGAGGACGATCGACAAAGTTCAGCACTTCGTGTCAGCCGAGGCCATGTGAAGTGCCCAGAAGATGACGAATG
>JBBPBX010051215.1:0-14378 GCA_038048925.1 Garcialebias charrua | reverse complement strand
TATCAAGTTCACACGAGAAGATGTAAGAAATGGCAGGTTGGCTTTCTTGGACTGTGAGGTCTCAGTTTCTGATAGAGGAAATTTGCAAACTGAGGTGTACCGCAAACCCACCCACACAGACCAGTATTTACAGTTTGACTCCCATCACCCTCTGGAGCACAAGTTAGGAGTCATCAGGACTCTGTACCACAGAGCAGACAGCGTCCCCACTAACGCAGGAGCCAGACAGAAGGAGAAATCACACACAAAACAGGCTCTAGAGAAATGTGGATATCCTAACTGGGCCTTCCTGAAAGCAGAGAAGAAACCCAAACAGGACTCCAGCCAGCCATCAGGTGAAAAGAAGGAACCCAGACCCAGACCAGTGGCCATTCCATATGTTGCAGGGGTTTCAGAGACATTGAGACGTTTATTTTCTAAACACAACGTCCCAGTGGCTTTTAAACCTCAAAATACATTACGGCAAAAACTGGTTCATCCCAAAGATCCAGTCCCCCGGCAAAAACAGAGTAACATTGTGTATGCTGTTCAGTGTCAGGAGGGCTGTGATCAGTCTTATATCGGGGAAACTAAACAGCCACTGGCCAAAAGGATGGCCCAGCACAGAAGATCAACATCATCAGGTCAGGACTCTGCAGTCTACACTCATCTCCAGGCCAGCGGTCACTCTTTCAGGGATGAAGATGTTCACATCCTTGATAGAGAGGAACGATGGTTTGAGAGAGGAGTAAAGGAGGCCATCTTTGTGAAAAGAAACCGCCCATCATTAAACAGGGGTGGAGGCCTCCGAGTTCAACTGTCCCCCTCCTACAATGCTGTGATTGCTGGTATCACTCAGCCCTCTGTGAATAGCAAACAACCATCAGGGTGCTAACGATCCATTGTTAGGCTGATGGTCCTCCTTGATCATGTGAGCAGCTGGTTTCAGGCTGTCATCAGCCAACTGGTTGTGTAACACTGTGAGAGGGTGCTATTTATAAGACTGAGCTGAACCCAGCACCTCAGACTGAGGAAGTCTTTCGGACGAAAGACGAAACGTTTCTACAATTTTTTGCTTTGTTTTGTTTTTTTGTTTTTTGAATGTCCAGAGGACCAGACTTAGCTTTTTTAGGTCACAGAATATGGTTTAACACCGGTTAGCAACGCGCTCCAAACAGGAAGTTGATTCATTTTCTGTTCTGTAACTGCTGCGTGATGACGTCACTACAAATACTCGACTTGAAATTAAAAAACTCGATAGAGGTCCAAGTAATCGATGTGTCGATTACTCGAGTAGTCTGTTAAAGCCAGAGTCCAAGTCCTGCTAATGAGAGTTCTGTGATGAAAACTCAAAGCAGTCTGCTCTTCACATAAATAATGTTAAATTATTATTTTTATACATGATTGTTTCTGTTCAGTGCCTGTGACGACATGTGTTGTGACTTAGAGCTTTAGAAATAAACTGAATTAAATACAAAAACATCTACTGTATACTTAAATCTAAAAAGTGAAGTCTGGTCCTCTGGACATTCAAAAAAACAAAACAAAACAAAATGTAGAAACGTTTCGTCTTAAGGGCGAGATACACTCGAGTCAAGTAACCGCTTCTTCCTCCGTTCACTCTATGAATGAAATGAATGAATTCAGGTCCTACCTGGGTGCGCAATGTTTTATATATTCCCTGGTGGGCTGTGTGCTGCAGGAAAAGCACTCCCTGTTATTATTTTTATTTCTGAGAGAACTTTTTATAACATATATAGTAGAAACACCGCATCAGAACACCGCAGCGGTCTTCAGCGAGCTGCTCATGATAGGTTTCACTTTGAGCTGACTGAAATCTGTCAATCATTTCAGTAGGCGTGTCAAAGTGACCAATCAGCGAGCTCAGTTGAATCCCCTCCGTGCTGCTCATAACAAGGAGAACGCGAGCGTTTGAAAGCTGATAGTTTCTGAGTATAGAAGCGAAAACATACGCACAAAATATGCGCGCATACGCGCGCATACGGAGTCTGCTTCAGTGTATCTCGGCCTTTACATGTGAAAGACTTGTTCAGTCTGAGGAGCTGTGTTCAGCTCAGTCTTATAAATAAATGTATTTATTTGAACACAGCTCCTCAGACTGAACAAGTCTTTCGGATGAAAGACAAACTTTGTCAACTTTTTTTTTTTTTTTGAATGTCCAGAGGACCAGACGTCACTTTTTAGATGTTTCTACCTGGATTATTGAGCATGCATCAGGACATCTTTATTTAAAATTCTATATTTTTCTTGATCATTGATGCTCAATTAAAAATGTTTTATGTCCAATCTGATCTGCTCAGAGAGAAAAGTCTGAAAGCCGTCAGTGATCAGAGTTCATGTCCAGGCTTCTTTTACATTTAGAAATTAACTGACGTGACAATAAACCAATGTATTGTTTTTGCACATCATCCCGCTCGATGTGTCTGGTCAGTCAGGGAGGGGGGCGAGCTGGATTCTATCGTTTTCACTCGACATCATGTTCTGCAGCAGCTACTAGTTGATTTGGCTGCTCCTGTTAGAATGTTTGATGCAGCCCCCCCCCCAAAAGGGTCTTTTGTGGGTCCAATAAGTGGATTTACACATGTAAATGCTTTAAAAGGACACATGTGTTTTTACCTTCAAGATCTGGATGTTGTAATTTAAAATGTTCTTGTGCATAAATTACTAAAGGTCTTATTTTATTTTAAAGAAACTGGTATGTTTCTTATTTTAATTTATTATGAACACGATGAAACCAGCTGATGAGTGGCATTGTTATAAATTGAATTCATTATTATTATTATTATTATTGTTGTGTCTCCAGTTGTCCAACGGGATTCCCATCGAGAGCTGGTTCATGGACAAGAACGACAACGAGCTGCTGAAGCTCGTGCCCTTCCTGGAGACGCTGGTTCACATGGTGAGTTGTGAAGAGACACGACCAGAAGCCGTTTGACTCGCGTCTCATTTGTCTCATTTGTCTCATTGTCCTTCTCGTCTTGTTCCTCCGCTCCGCTGTGGTCAGAACGAGGACGTTCGGCCTCATGTCCGGGACAAGTTCCGTCTTCACGACCTTTTACCTCCCGATTGAGCTCGACCCAAACCTCCCAAAAGGACCGCGTGTAAAGACTGAACCCATCGTGTGTAGAGGAGACGAAAAGAAAAGCCTCTCTGTGGATTACAGACTCCAACGTTGCCATTTTCAATTTTTAGCCTTTCTTGTTTTAAAAAACGACTACACGAAAACATTTGAGAAAAATATTGTAGGTGTAATTTTCTTTAAAAAAAACAACAAAAGGATCGATGAGATGACCCGACGAACGAGCCCAGGTAGTCGTCTCTGTGCGAGACTGAGAAGTGGAGGTCTTCTCCGTCATTGAACCTGAAGTCTTGGTGCTGGTTTGGAGGCGGACCCTGAACCAAAGCCACGTCCTGGTGCTGTGATGGGACACACGTGGCTGCAGAGCCCGTCGGAGACAAACACCGTCTCCTGCTGGGACAAACCCACGAGCGCTCGTGCATTCCTCCATAGCTCCGTCAAGCTTTTATTGTTGGTTGCAGTTTTTTTATTTCTGGTAAAAACAATTTTTTTAATGGTGTTTGAAAACTGTTTTTTGTTTGTAAAGATCACGTTTTACATTTTTAACAAACATGGGTGGTGCGTAATAATAATACTGACGGTCCACTGCGTCGTCAAATGAAATTCAGTCCAAGACTTTGTTTGTCGTCATGTTGCAACATTACATCTGTTTTGTTGCTTCACTGTAGATACGTTGCTCTTTAGTGTTGGGCTGAGCTGCAGGTCTGACGTGTTGTAAAAGTTCGAGGGCGTTCCTTTTCAACGTGATGTCGAACAAAGACTTTCTCTCTCTCCACATATTCTCTTTTGTCTGTAATCAGTATTTTATTCCTCTTCAAGTGTTCTGGCCACATCAGTTTTTCTGAGTTGTGCATGGCGGCTCCTCTGAGCAGCATCCTGACTCGTGACGTGGCCGCAGCCCCGCGGTCACGCCGCCGCCTGATGGAGACACTTCTGTTTACATTTAGAACATTATCTTGAAGAATAGTAACGTGAGAATGTATTTTTCTTTTTAGTATTATTTTTTTTAAAGGCAGCACTCGAGCCAAACTAACTTGATTAATCTTGTTTGGATTAAAAAATCTGAGGCGAGCAGAAAGTGTTTTTTTTTTTATAAAGTTGAACCCCTTAGATTAAAAATGTTGATTTAATGTGAAGTTTGTCTAAAAGAAAATGGACGTCATGCAGACGTGTTGCCTGAACAGGGCCACGCACGTCCTGAGCAGCCGCTCCTAAAAGAATGAACTGGAAAGAGACAATCAGACCTCCAGTCTCTGCAGATGGTTAAAAATGGAGACCCCCACCCCCCACCATTAAACTGTAATATTGTAATTCTGTAAAACAAATCTGTGCCTGAGCGATGGTTCTCCTTCACAAGTTAAAGTAAAATGGTTCAGAATGTTTTGATGCGTGTTCAGACTATGAATGTACATTTTCAATGGCTTTCTAAATTCTTTTATTATCCTAAAAACTGACGGCGGCACCGACCCCGCTCATGACCCGGAGCACGACCTCGCGCACCTGCCGCTCGTCGGCCATGTTTTATGCAAACTTTGAGCGTGACGTCGCTCAGGCTCACTTTTTGTTTAATGTTCGGAATAATGTGTGGGAGACATTTGATACGTTTCATCAGGCTCGTTGTTTTTTTAACGTGTTTTATCAGTTTATTGTACATAATTTAACACATGCAGCTTCTTGTTGAAAAAAAAAAAGTCCTTAAAGAAAGGAAAATATTTTTGATTTTACAAAGGCATGGCATACTTTAAACTGTATTATTGAAGATTCAAGGTTACACATGGAGTGTTTTTTTTATATCTGTGTTTAATGTCACTAAACGCTTCAACTTTAGCATGTGGACAGTACGGCTTGTTCTGGGAAAACTTCTGACTTAAATTTGGACTGTGGCACCTTTTCCTGCAGGAAAGAGCATTTTGTGTTGATGGACTTTCACAGATGTCCGTTGAGCCGTTTGCCCTGCAAGCTTTGCTGTTTGTGCTGAACATGTATTTACAAGTGTTTCAAGACATCTTTGTTCTCTGTCAGCCTGTATGCTGTTGTAAAGTGTATATACAGTTACACTGAATTTCTGAAAACAAAGTTTTAAAGTGAGAGAAAAAAGCTTCACACGCTGTTTGTTTTAATTCTTCCCTGGATTAGATCATTGACGATGAGTGACACCAGAAAACCTTCAGTTAATGGTTAAAGTACTGATTCGCCCATCTGTTATGACAAATATTTAATATTGTGCCTCTAAACCGTCAGTAACTTGACAAACTGCAGTTCTTGTGAAAATGCAGTGCTTGTTGCTGAACAAGCTGTAGCTTGAGCTACGCAAGTAGCTGCAAAAAGCTGACATTAAAAAAGAGTACCGGTAGCTGAAATTCATTCATTCAACCTTTATTTAGTCAGGTAAATCTTATTGAACCTCATGGGCTCATTTACGAAAGCGACCTGCTAAAACTAAAGAACAATGAACAGCAATGGTAGAATTTCCTTAAACAATAAACAAACAAACAATAGAAAACAAAAAAGAAAAAAACAAAAGAAAGAAATACATTTTTTTTTTTTTTAAACAAAGTATCAAAAAACGAGCAAAACATAAGGTAGACGTATAAAATCAAAGACAGGAACAAATCTGCATTGGTTTTTGCCAGGATTCCAACAGATTCTGAAAACCATTTAGAGAAGTCAAGGTCGAGAGCTTCAGATCTTTTTGTAAGATATTCCAGGAAGCAGGAGCAGAGTAGGAGAAGGCCCTTTTTCCAAGTTCAGTCCTCACTGACGGAACACTGCAGGTAATCATGTCCTGAGAGCGCACGCTGTAGCTGCACTCACGCAAAGACATGTAGGAGGAGATGTATGAGGGCAGCAGACCAAGAAGTGATTTAAAGATGAAAATGTACCAGTGGAAGAGTCTGCGTGAGGTTAATGATGTCCAGTTAACCAGTGAATACAGGGTGCAGTGGTGGGTACGATAATCACAACCAGTTATGAATCTTAGTGCACCATGATAGACAACATCCAACATCCGCAGGGTGCTTGTAGGAGCATTCATGTAGAGAATGTCACCGTAATCAATGGAGGGAAGGAAAGTCACAGATACAAGGCGTTTCCTAACATTCAGTGTTAGACATGATCTGTTTCTGAAAAAGAAACCCAGTTTAACTTTCAGTTTCTTCACTAGGTTTTCCACGTGGAGTTTAAAAGAGAGATGTGAATCGATCAGGATACCCAGATATTTATAGGAATCAACAAACTCAATAGGGAGTTTGTTGACTCCTATAAATATCTGGGTTAAATTAACGGAAGATAAAAGTAGCAGAAACATGCTGAAATTGTCACAAGAAGCTGAATGCAGTCTAAAATGCCTGAATTGACTAAATGAAAAGTTAAATGGATAAAGTTGAAAATTGAAGTATGCAGCACAAAATTCACTTTATTTCTGTAGCCCCAAGTCACAAGTCGTCTCAGCGCTGAACAGAAGCAAAAACAGTTGAAATTGTCAGAAAGAGGCTAAACAAGCACATAAAAGTAGCTGAAATTAGAATAAAAGCTGAAATATCTAGCTGAGAGCAGAAAATCACTGAAATAAGCCGCTAGCTAAAAGGAGCTTCAGAAACACAAAGGAACCAGTAGAAAGGGTAAAATGAACAGTAAAGGTCAAAGTTCATGCTCAATAATCCAGGTAAAAAAAATCAAAGTTCAGTCAGGTCCTCTGGACAGTTTCTTTTGGTTGAAACGTTTCGTCCTTCATCCAAAGAACTTCATCGGTCCAAAGAGCAGCAACAACAACAAAAAAACGTTCAGAGGACCTGACTGAACTTTAATTATTGAGCATGAACTTTGATGTTTTGAACCAGTTTGGCTCAGCTGCCTCAGGAGTTGAACTCCAGAAACCTCTGACACCACCGGGTTGGTTCACCGAGTGATTGTGCTG
Source organism: Garcialebias charrua (assembly GCA_038048925.1). Taxonomy (NCBI): domain Eukaryota; kingdom Metazoa; phylum Chordata; class Actinopteri; order Cyprinodontiformes; family Rivulidae; genus Garcialebias; species Garcialebias charrua. The sequence continues at coordinate 7,383 of JBBPBX010051215.1, read as the reverse complement.
CTTGCAGGACAGTTTGTGGAGGCTCCTCTGATGGACGAAACGTTTGGACGAAAGACGACGTCCGGAGGTCCTGACTGAACGTTGTTGGACATTAAAGCGTCTGAAGAAAAGGCTAAATATTTAACCTAGTTCAAATTTCACAAGTACCAAAAGTCAGAGCAGGAACGAGCTGAACATTTTCACACGACTTGTTGAAATCCAACAATGTTCAGTCAGGTCATCTGGATGGCTGCTCCTGTGCTGAGACGTTTCACCCTCCATCCAGAAGCTTCGTCAGTCTGAAGAAACACCAAACAACTGCTTCTCCTCCAGCTAACTTGTTGAAATGGCACAAACTTTGTGAAACTACTTATTTGCTGAAAACTGCTGTTTGAATTTGTTGTTTAGAGCCTGACAGACAAAACTTTGCTTTTTAAATTCAGTTCCAACAGTGAGAGCTGCCATCCATCCATCCATTTTCTTCCGCTTATCCGGGGTCGGGTCGCGGGGGTAGCAGCCTAAGTAGGGAGGCCCAGACTTCCCTCTCCCCAGCCACTTGGAGCAGCTCCTCTGGGGGAATCCCAAGGCGTTCCCAGGCCAGCCGAGAAACATAGTCCCTCCAGCGTGTCCTGGGTCTTCCTCTGGGTCTCCTCCCGGTGGGACATGCCCGGAACACCTCACCAGGGAGGCGTCCAGGAGGCATCCTAACCAGATGCCCGAGCCACCTCAACTGGCTCCTCTCGATGTGGAGAAGCAGCGGCTCTACTCCGAGTCCCTCCCGGATGACTGAGCTTCTCACCCTATCTCTAAGGGAGAGTCCAGACACCCTGCGGAGAAAACTCATTTCAGCCGCTTGTATCCGAGATCTCGTTCTTTCGGTCACAACCCAAAGCTCATGACCATAGATGAGGGTGGGAACGTAGATCGATCGGTAAATTGAGAGCTTTGCCTTTCGACTCAGCTCTCTCTTCACCACGACAGACCGGTACAGCGCCCGCTTCACTGCGGATGCTGCACCTATCCGCCTATCGATCTCACGCTCCAGTTTTCCCTCATTCGTGAACAAGACCCCGAGATACTTAAACTCCTCCACTTGGGGCAGGACCTCCTCCCCGACCCGGAGAGGGCATGCTACCCTTTTCCGGCTCAAGACCATGGCCTCGGATTTGGAGGAACTGATCCTCATCCCGGCCGCATCACACTCGGCTGCAAACCGCTCCAGCGAAAGCTGTAGATCACGATCTGATGAAGCCAATAGGACCACATCATCTGCAAAAAACAGAGAAGCGATTCTAAGGCCACCAAAACGGATCCTCTCAACACCTTGGCTGCGCCTAGAAATTCTGTCCATAAAAGTTATGAACAGAATCGGTGACAAAGGGCAACCTTGGCGGAGTCCAACTCTCACTGGAAACGAGCCTGACTTACTGCCGGCAATGCGGACCAAGCTCTGACACCGGTCGTACAGGGACCTAACAGCCCATATCAATGGGCCTGGTACCCCATACTCCCGGAGTACCCCCCACAGAACCCCCCGAGGGACGCGGTCGAATGCCTTTTCCAAGTCCACAAAGCACATGTAAACTGGTTGGGCAAACTCCCACGCGCCCTCCAGGACCCTGCTGAGGGTGTAGAGCTGGTCCAGTGTTCCACGACCAGGACGAAAACCACACTGCTCCTCCTGAATCCGAGGTTCGACTATCCGACGGACCCTCCTCTCCAGAACCCCTGAATAGACCTTACCAGGGAGGCTTAAGAGTGTGATCCCTCTATAGTTGGAACACACCCTACGGTCCCCCTTTTTGAATAGGGGAACCACCACCCCAGTCTGCCAATCCAAGGGAACTGCCCCCGATGTCCACGCGATATTGCAGAGTCGCGTAAGCCAACACAACCCCACAACATCCAGAGCCCTAAGGAACTCAGGGCGAATCTCATCCACCCCTGGAGCCCTGCCACCGCAGAGCTTTTTAACCACCTCGGTGACCTCAGCACCAGAGATTGGAGAGCCCGACCCAAAGTCCCCAGGCTCCGCTTCCTCAGTGGAAGACGTGCCAGTAGGATTGAGGAGGTCTTCGAAGTACTCCGCCCACCGACTCACAACATCCCGAGTTGAGGTCAACAGCACGCCATCCCCACCATAAATGGTGTTGGTCGCGTACCGCTTTCCCCCCCTGAGACGCCGGATGGTGGACCAGAATCGCCTCGAAGCCGTACGGAAGTCATTCTCCATGGCCTCTCCGAACTCCTCCCACGCCCGAGTTTTTGCCTCAGCAACCACCCGAGCCGCATGCCGCTTGGACTGTCGGTACCTATCTGCTGCTTCCGGGGTCCCACAGGCCAAAAAGGCCCAATAGGACTCCTTCTTCAGCCTGACAGCATCCCTCACCGCCGGTGTCCACCACCGGGTTCGAGGGTTGCCACCACGACAGGCACCAACAACCTTGCGGCCACAACTCTGATAAGCTGCCTCGACAATAGAGGCGCGGAACATGGCCCACTCGGACTCAATGTCCCCCGCCTCCCTCGGAACGTGTTCAAAGCTCTCCCGGAGGTGGGAGTTAAAGCTCCGTCTTACGGGAGACTCTGCCAGACGTTCCCAGCAGACCCTCACAATACGTTTGGGTCTGCCAGGTCTGACCGGCATCCTCCCCCACCATCGGAGCCAACTCACCACCAGGTAGTGGTCAGTTGACAGCTCCGCCCCTCTCTTCACCCGAGTGTCCAGGACATGCGGCCGCAGATCAGATGAGACGACAACAAAGTCGATCATCGAACTGCGACCTAGGGTGTCCTGGTGCCAAGAGCACATATGTACACCCTTATGCCTGAACATGGTGTTCGTTATGGACAATCCATGACGAGCACAGAAGTCCAACAACAAAACACCACTCGGGTTCAGATCAGGGGGGCCGTTCCTCCCAACCACACCCCTCCAGGTCTCACTGTCATTGCCCACGTGAGCGTTGAAGTCCCCCAGCAGAACAAGGGAGTCCCCAGGAGGCGCACTCTCCAATACCCCCTCCAAGGACTCCAAAAAGGGTGGGTAATCTGCGCTGCCGTTTGGCGCATAGGCACAAACAACAGTCAGAGCCCGTCCCCCCACACGTAGGCGAAGGGAGGCTACCCTCTCGTTCACCGGGGTGAACCCCAACGTACAGGCACCAAGATGGGGGGCAACAAGTATGCCCACTCCTGCTCGGCGCCTCTCACCAGGGGCAACTCCAGAGTAGAAGAGTGTCCAACCCCTCTCAAGGAAACTGGTTCCAGAGCCATGCGTTGAGGTGAGTCCGACTATTTCTAGCCGGAACCTCTCAACCTCACACACTAGCTCAGGCTCCTTCCCCACCAGAGAGGTGACATTCCATGTCCCAATGGCCAGCTTCTGTAGCCGAGGATCAGACCGCCAGGGTCCCCGCCCTCGGCCACCACCCATCCCACATTGCACCCGACCCCTTTGGCCCCTCCCATAGGTGGTGAGCCCATGGGAAGGGGGACCCACGTCTCCTCTTCGGGCTGTGCCCGGCCGAGCTCCATGGGTGAAAGCCCGGCCACCAGGCGCTCGCCAACGTGCCCCACCTCCGGGCCTGGCTCCAGAGTGGGGCCCCGGTGACCCGCGTCCGGGCGAGGGAACATTTTGTCCATTTATTTTACTCATCATAAGGGGTCTTCGGGCTGCACTTTGTCTGGTCCCTCACCTAGGACCTGTCTGCCTTGGGTGACCCTACTAGGGGCATGAAGCCCCTGACAGCATAGCTCCTAGGATCATTGGGACACTCAAACCCCTCCACCACGGTAAGGTGGCAGCCCAGTGAGAGCTGCTGTTCTACAAATATAAACTCTGTTGTGACAGAAACACTCAGGACACAAGGCGGTGATGTCCTCAACTTCATCTGAACAAACTGCAGTTTATTAAAAAACAACCAGCTGAACATTTAAATAAAGATTAGTAAATAATTTGAGTGAAGTTAAAACCCTCCAATAAAACTGTAGTTTTATTCAGAGACTTTCTGCTCAGCAGCGTTGGTCATGAACTCTGAGCAGTAAGACGAGCTGGAGGAACGTTTGTCACTCGCCGCCTTGAAAATTGTGCCCAGTACAGACCATCAGGGTTAACAATCCCAGTACAGACCATCAGGGTTAACAATCCCAGTACAGACCATCAGGGTTAACAATCCCAGTACAGACTGTCAGGGTTAACAATCCCAGTATAGACCGTCAGGGTTAACAATCCCAGTACAGACCACCAGGGTTAACAATCCCAGTACAGACCGTCAGGGTTAACAGTACAGACCATCAGGGTTAACGATCCCAGTACAGACCGTCAGGGTTAACAGTACAGACCATCAGGGTTAACGATCCCAGTACAGACCGTCAGGGTTAACGATCCTAGTACAGCCCATCAGGGTTAACAACCCCAGTACAGACCATCAGGGTTAACAACCCCAGTACAGACCATCAGGGTTAACAACAGTACAGACCATCAGGGCTAACAATCCCAGTACAGACCGTCAGGGTTAACAACCCCAGTACAGACCATCAGGGCTAATAATCCCAGTACAGACCATCAGGGTTAACAACCCCAGTACAGACCATCAGGGCTAACAACCCCAGTACAGACCATCAGGGTTAACAACCCCAGTACAGACCATCAGGGCTAACAATCCCAGTACAGACCATCAGGGCTAACAATCCAAGTACAGACCGTCAGGGTTAACAACCCCATTACAGACCATCAGGGCTAACAATCCCAGTACAGACCATCAGGGCTAACAATCCAAGTACAGACCATCAGGGCTAACAATCCTAGTACAGACCGTCAGGGTTAACAACCCCAGTACAGATCATCAGGGCTAACAATCCAAGTACAGACCCTCAGGGTTAACAACCCCAGTACAGACCATCAGGGCTAACAATCCCAGTACAGACCATCAGGGTTAACAACCCCAGTACAGACCATCAGGGCTAAAAATCCCAGTACAGACCATCAGGGCTATTTATCCATGTACAGACCATCAGGGTTAACAACCCCAGTACAGACCATCAGGGTTAACAACTCCAGTACAGACCATCAGGGTTAACAACCCCAGTACAGACCATCAGGGTTAACAACCCCAGTACAGACCATCAGGGTTCCCAGTACAGACCATCAGGGCTAACAATCCCAGTACAGACCATCAGGGCTAACAACCCCAATACAGACCATCAGGGCTAACAACCTCAGTACAGACCATCAGGGTTAACAATCCCAGTACAGATTGTCAGGGTTAACAATCCCAGTACAGACCATCAGGGTTAACAACCCTAGTACAGACCATCAGGGTTAACAACCCCAGTACAGACCATCAAGGCTAACAATCCCAGTACAGACCGTCAGGGTTAACAATCCAATCTGGCACTTTGAGATTTTCATTAATGAAAAGTGCGTTATAAATTGAATTCATTATTATTATTATTATTATTATTATTATTATTATTATTATTATTATTACAATCCCAGTACAGACCGTCAGGGTTAACAACCCCAGTACAGACCGTCAGGGCTAACAATCCCAATACAGACCGTCAGGGTTAACAATCCCAGTACAGACCATCAAGGCTAACAATCCCAGTACAGACCGTCAGGGTTAACAACCCCAGTACAGACCATCAGGGTTAACAATCCCAGTACAGACTATCAGGGTTAACAACCCCAGTACAGACCGTCAGGGTTAACAATCCCAGTACAGACCATCAGGGTTAACAACCCCAGTACAGACCATCAGGGCTAACAATCCCAGTACAGACCGTCAGGGCTAACAATCCCAGTACAGACCATCAGGGTTAACAACCCCAGTACAGACCATCAGGGTTAACAACCCCAGTACAGACCATCAGGGTTAACAACCCCAGTACAGACCATCAGGGCTAACAATCCCAGTACAGACCGTCAGGGTTAACAACCCCAGTACAGACCATCAGGGCTAATAATCCCAGTACAGACCATCAGGGTTAACAACCCCAGTACAGACCATCAGGGCTAACAACCCCAGTACAGACCATCAGGGTTAACAACCCCAGTACAGACCATCAGGGCTAACAATCCCAGTACAGACCATCAGGGCTAACAATCCAAGTACAGACCGTCAGGGTTAACAACCCCATTACAGACCATCAGGGCTAACAATCCCAGTACAGACCATCAGGGCTAACAATCCAAGTACAGACCATCAGGGCTAACAATCCTAGTACAGACCGTCAGGGTTAACAACCCCAGTACAGATCATCAGGGCTAACAATCCAAGTACAGACCCTCAGGGTTAACAACCCCAGTACAGACCATCAGGGCTAAAAATCCCAGTACAGACCATCAGGGCTAACTATCCATGTACAGACCATCAGGGTTAACAACCCCAGTACAGACCATCAGGGTTAACAACCCCAGTACAGACCATCAGGGTTAACAACCCCAGTACAGACCATCAGGGTTCCCAGTACAGACCATCAGGGCTAACAATCCCAGTACAGACCATCAGGGCTAACAACCCCAATACAGACCATCAGGGCTAACAACCTCAGTACAGACCATCAGGGTTAACAATCCCAGTACAGATTGTCAGGGTTAACAATCCCAGTACAGACCATCAGGGTTAACAACCCCAGTACAGACCATCAGGGTTAACAACCCCAGTACAGACCATCAAGGCTAACAATCCCAGTACAGACCGTCAGGGTTAACAATAGGGGTGGGCGATACTGAGAATTTTGGAATCGATCCGATACCAAGTAAATACTGTGCTAGAATCGCATACTTCGATACCGATTCCGATACTTGGGGGCGCTGTTGAGCCGCACAAAATTGAACAGTGTGAGTAACAAAATATTTGCCCATCACCTCTTTTACAACACACAGTTGTTTAAATAAAAGTCACCAGTGCAAAATAACAAAAAAGCAGCAATGTTACAAAAACATAACACTGTCAAAATCACAAAAACAGTGATAAGTGATAAACAAAAACAAAAAAAAGCGCGACAACAAAGCATCGATTCCACAGCGCTAGTATCGATTCGATACCAAGTACCACCTTGGTATCGATAGTATCGATACTAGAATCGATACGCCCACCCCTAGTTAACAATCCAATCTAGCACTTTGAGATTTTCATTAATGAAAGCGTTATAAATTGAATTCATTATTATTATTATTATTATTATTATTATTATTATTATTATTATTATTACAATCCCAGTACAGACCGTCAGGGTTAACAACCCCAGTACAGACCGTCAGGGCTAACAATCCCAATACAGACCGTCAGGGTTAACAATCCCAGTACAGACCATCAAGGCTAACAATCCCAGTACAGACCGTCAGGGTTAACAACCCCAGTACAGACCATCAGGGTTAACAATCCCAGTACAGAC
>JBBPBX010051214.1:2303-24660 GCA_038048925.1 Garcialebias charrua | reverse complement strand
GGTATATGTGGGTTTATTGAACCGTTTTGAGAAATTATGCACCACAGAATTAAAGTTCCTAAGCGTGTTTCATTCAGCCCGGTACTATTATCTTGTAGGACATGTAGCATTAGCAGCCTAGCAGGCAACGAACAAGCCTACCCAATCTCACATTGGAGAGGAAAATTCAAAATGTCAGCATTATGTACGTTTTTTTTGTTGGTGAGGATTTCGGATTCCAAAGGTTTATGGACTACGTTGAGCCTCGCTACATCATCCCCAGTCTGAGATATTTTTCCGACGTTACGTTACCCGAGTTACAAGCCATCATTTCCAACGTCATTGAGAAGCTAATAGTTGATAGCACAACTTGGGTGAATTTTACCACAGACATTTGGGCGTAGTGTTAGCTCCGTTAGCATGATTAGACTTACGGCACAATGGATAGACAAAAACTTTGAACTTAAAAAGTCTGTCCTTCATGCACAGGAGTGTAGAGGATCCCGCACTGCAGCTAGGAACCTGGAACAAGCATCCACAGGTGAGACAGCATCACAGGTGACTAATGCTAATAAATAACATTTAACACTTTTCATTTAATATAAGTTAAAGTGTTATGCATATCATATGTTTGTTGCTGAATATATGTCACCAGCTCTTACAGCTGTTGCACAATTTTATTAGCAAATAAACTTAAATAAGAGGGCTATGTTCTGACAAAGGAATGTATATAAAATATTGGCATCGGTTATCGGCCAAATAAATTTTAACATATCGGCATATCGGATATCGGCCAAAATTCCAATATCGTGCATCCTAAATTATAGATTATGGATGGATTAGAGGGTGTCTGGTTTTGGAACCCCTGGGTCTCATTGCTTTATGCAGATGATGTGGTTCTTTCGGGGCCTTCAGGCCAAGACCTTCAACCTGTGCTGGGGTGGGTTGCAGCTGAGTGTGAAGTGAGTGGAATGAGAGTCAACTCCTCTAAATCTGAGGCCATGGTTTTCAACTGGAAACAGGTGGAATGCTACATTCGAGTGTGAGGGGAGACTTTTCCTCAGGAGGAGGAATTCAAGTAAGTATCTGGGCCTCTTGTTCACGAATGATGGTCAGATGGAGTGCAAGATGGATCAACGGATTGGGGCTTGATTCTCAGTAATGAGGGCGTTGCTTCAATCAGTCATGGTGAAGAAAGAGCTGAGCTGAAAGGCAAAGCTCGTGATTTACTAGTTTGTCTATGTTCCAAACTTCCAACCCTCATCTATGGTCATGAGGTTTGGATCATGACTGAAAGAATGAGATCCCGGATATTAGCGGCAAAAATGTATGACCAGGCTCAGCCTTACAGAAATAGTGACAACCTCCGTCATCCAGGCGAAGCGTTAAGTAGAGCTGCTTTTCCTCTGCATTGAAAGGAGTCAGTTGTGGTGGTTTGGGCATCTGAGTAGGACGCCTCCCTTTAAAGGTTTTCCAGGTATGTTCCACAGATAGTAGGCCCCAGGGACGACCCAAAAGTGGCTGTAGGTATGGTACATCCTTTCTGGTCTGGAAACGCCTTGGGACCCCCCCAGAACGAGCTGGAAAGTGTCACTGAGGAGAGGGACATCTGAGTTTCTCTCCTGGACCTGTTACCTCAGCAACCTGACTATGGCTAAGCGAAAGAACATGGATAGATGGATGAATTTATCATATAATTACCCCAGGGCTTACTTTGTAAACCAATCGATGCCTAATGCAAACAGCAGGTGGACCGGTGGCGGAGGGGTTTGGAATAAAGTACATACAATTTCCCGTATTTTGATGTATTTTAACAAGTTGTTAAACGTCTACGTTTACCTACATTTGTAAACACTCCGCTTCTGTCAAGTATCCTAACCCCCATCCCCCTTACTTGAGGGTTCTGAGCCCAACACTGTCCCTGCTCATTGTCATCAGACTCCACATGTGAAACTTCCAGGCACCTGTGCACTCCTGCCTGCATACAACTGACTTGTTAGCTCGGCATTCACTCCCACCACTCTTTTAGAGGCAGATATTTTTTTTAAATTAGATGTGGAAATGTGTACTGGAAGAGTAACTTCCATTACTCATATGCTTGTAAGTGGCTGTTGTGTTTAAAATGAGTGTTTATGTAATTATTTTCAGTTAAATATCCAATATGCATTTTATTCGTTAAGGCAGTCATTTTGTTCATGACTTTATTATTAGTACCGTATTTTCCGGACTATAGGTTGCAGTTTTTTGCCTAATTTGCATGCCCTGCGACTAATAGAGAGGTGAGACTTGTTTATGGAGTTTTTCCCCATATTTTTAGAACAATTTTTGGCTCGGATATGACCGTTTTTCATTTTGGCAAAAAATGGTGCAGTACCACTTTTGTCCGCTAGGGGACACTTCCAGAGAGTCCACCGACCGTTTCCAGCTCATGTGTCCGAAAAAAGCCTCCTCTGCTCGGACTGACTCTGTCGTTGCCCGGCCTCCTGCTCTGGAGGTATGAACTACTGTTAGCTGTGTTTGTTAGCAAGATAAGTCAAGAACCACAGGACAGATCTTTATCAAACTTACAGAAAGTAATCACTGTATGGACATTTACAACTGACCAGCTTTATGAGATGTTTGATATTTTAAAAAATCGATCTTTTAGCATCGTTGTTTGTTGTTAGCAGTTAGCTACCGTAAACGGATACTATTTAGATAAATAACTCATGATCTACAGGACAGATTTTTATCAACCTTACAGAACGTAATTACTTGGTGGTCATTTACAAACTGTTACCTGTATGAGACATTTGAGCTAAAATTCAATTTATTTATAATTTATTTTCGCAGCGCACGCGACGGGTTGGAAGAAGTCAAAGCGAAACAATTTAAATCCAGCTGATTTGAACATTTCGTGAATTTATTAAGGAACAGTTAAGCTCAGGAACCCTTGTGCTATAATGTCAGCTAAGAAATGTATTTTTTAAGCGTTTAATTTGCTAAATTTTAACGAAATAAAGCCGCCCCACCCGCGTGCGTGCACATGGCGAAGCTACTTTTTTAAATCCAGCTGATTTGAACATTTCGTGAATTTATTAAGGAAAAGTTCAGCTAAGACACATCTTTGCTATAATTTTCAGCAAACAAATAATTGTTTTTACCGTGTTAATCGTGTAAAGTCCTTCCGTGCTCGCTCGCTTCTATGACCGCCATTTTCAGCAGGGCAAATGAGGCGCTGACACGTCGCGTAGCGGTGGCGCATAATAGATGCAACCTAAATAAAGGTGCGATCTGTTCATGGATTTTTCCTAATTATTGCCAATAATTGGACAAAGCACTCTATATAACAGTGCAACCTTTCAGGCGGAAATTACGGTAAGCCTGAGAGTTACCGGATGATCCAAGCAGTTTCCAGAGATACTGTTCCAGCAGGATACAGCTCAAATTAGGCATTGATTACCAATCCAATTTGATCAAAGTAAAATGTAATAATTATACAAATTCACAAATGAAAACATTTGGTTCTATTTTCTGTACTATTTAACACAAAGAGCTGACCTAACTTTTTTAAAGCCAGAACATTTGTGCAGAAAGGGAGCAGCTTGGGCTTGCATAGAGGAGCAGAGAAGGGTTATTTACTGCACGGCCCGGGCGACCTGTCCGTCCTCACGTCCGGCCCCAGCAGATTAAGATGCAGCCGCTGGCGGCTGCCAGAACGGGATGAGATTGATGGGGAGCACGGGGGCCGCAGAGGCCCCGCAGAATCCTGAACAGAGCCTGTGGGTAGCATCCAGCCATGCTGCTGGCAGACGGCAGCTTGTCTCTCCTCTCGCTTGTCACCTCTGCTTCTTTTTTCTCCCAGTCGCTCTGGTACTATGTTACGTTCTGTCACTTTTCTGCATCCCTCATTTTTTATTTCTCTGTCACTTCATCGCACCACTGTGCCCCTGAACTAGACTTGAAGACGCCATTTCAGCAACTTTTTTTTTCTTTTTCTGATGTGGATGTCATGAAACTGCAGGTGTGTCAGCAGTGTGTCTGTGTGCAGAATGGAGGGTAAAAAGGGGGCGGGGGATATGCTCCCAATAAATAATTTCTCAGTTGCAGAGGAGTTTACCAAGAGAGAGAGAGGCATGCTGATTATGACAATAAATTAGTTTCAAAAGTAGTCACACAAGCATACAATGAGATTTGCATGCATACCATAAGATCCACAAATACATGAGCTAATATGCCAAATTTAAAATGTGTCTTCCCAATAACTCAGTAAACCTGGTAAGAATCAGATGTCCCAGCTTTTCACCAGCTTTGAACGCAGCATTACCTTAATATGGAGCAGCAGGAAAGGCTCAAAAGTCACATTCACTGGCAAGCTGATCCGTGCACAGCAGGTGATTTGTGCACGCGAACATTTGAAAAACTGTTTGTGCTTTTGTGAATCTTGTAGTACACATCTGTAAAAACTTGTATGCTTGTGGATCTTTCTGTATTCGTACAACAGTGATTAATTTGAGCTGGGAAATATCTCACTCTTGACAGGGTGAGTTCCGGTAACTGATTGCTTGGATCCGGTAACTCTCAGGTTTACTAAAGTTATGAACAAATAAGACTGCCTTGAACAAATAAAACGTATATTGGATATGTAAACTGAAAATAATTACATAAACACTCATTTTAAACACAACAGCTACTTACCCCTTAAAAATATCTCCGCCTCTAAAAGTCCAAAGTCATCGCGTAATTTTATTAAAAAACAAAAATATAATTAAACAGCACAACTAAATTGCAAAACAGTTCAACGGTTTAAGTGGATCATTAATTAAAAATTGATTCTTAAAAATATAAGAGAAATGTTTGTTGTGTAATATTCACATTATGTACCAAAACAACGGTGCTAATTTGTCAAAATGACAGTGATCAAAATTTTGAAAAGTCCGTCCAATTTACTTTCATTAAAAAAAGGCTTCTCGTTGTCCATGGTTGGACAACCAAGAATTGAAGCACCTGAAGGCAGTGGCAAAGGAGATTGGAGGAGCGAGCGAGCAAGTGGTGGGGGTGAATGCCGAGCTAACCAGACAGTTCTACGCAGGCAGGAGCTCACAGGCAGCCGCCATGAACAGACGGAGGAGACGAATGGAGGCTTCACATGTAGAGCATACAACAACAAGCAGGACAGTGGAGAAGAGTCGGCTTGGAACCGTCAAGTGAAGGGTGGGGAGGAAGCTTGACAGAAGCGGTTTACAAATGTAGCTAAACGTAGATGTTTAACAACCACCTCAATACACCAGAATGCAGGAAATCACATCTACTTTATTCCAAATTTTCTAGGGGAGGACCCCCAGACACAACCCCCCGCCACAAGCCTGCACGCTATTTGCGTTCTGGCATCGATCAGTTTACAAATGAAGCCCTTGTGTAAAATCTTTGTTGTATACTTTTGGGATAACTTTTGAGACTGGTTTATCTTCAAAGAGTTGGGTATAGGGGCCGAGGTGGTCTAGGGGTAGGGCAGCCGACTCAGGACCCAAATGTCCTGGGTTCGATCCCTGATCATTGCACATCTCGTGGTGTCTCTGAGTAGGACACCCAATCCATATTTGCTCCCCGGGCGCTGACATAGCTGCTCACTCCTCCACCTGGGTGCATCCCAGGTGCAGTGGGTTAAATGCATAGAGCCAATTTCGTCTTTGTATGGGAACATACAAGGATGACAACACATAGCACTTTGTGAATGTCTGTTGCCAAAATATCATGATCAACAGAAAGGATTTTTCTTAAAACGTGCAGAAAAGAATCTTTGGATGTTTGTCTACGAACGATTAACTTATGGATGGTTGTAGAACTGTTACCTAACAGCAAGACGGTTGCCAGATTGATTCTCGCCCACAAGTGGGTTTTCTCTATAGCTGGTCAGTTCCTGTTCCACCGAAGTTAAAGATCTGAGTCATCACACTGAATCAGGACCTATGACTCTATCCATCCATCCATCCATCCATTTATTATCTTCCGTTTATTCTGAAGTCAGGTTTTGGGGCAACAGCTTGAGCAGGGAGGCCCAAACATCCCTTTCCACAGCCACCTCTTCTAGCTCTTCTGAGAGGATCCCAAGACATTCCCAGGGCAACTGAGACATATAGTCTCTCCAGCATGTTTTAGATCTTCCCTGGGGTCTCCTCCCAGTTGGACATGCCCAAAGCATCTCAACTGGTTCCTCTCGATGTGGGGGAGGCAGGAGGACCCATGAATCAAAGGTCCAAATTAACCCAGGTGTTACATGTCCTTTGGCAGACTACAGATAACTGCGAGGTCGTGAACGCACATAAAACAAAACCAGCGGTGTCAAAATGGTGCAGACTCAGACAAGTCGAGTCGCTCCTCCAGGTTATTAAACACTTGGATGCTGCAGATTCAGGTGAGTTGTATATAAACATTAACATTTATATAGATAATACTGTGAACACTTGGCAGATTAAAATTTTTTTTAGAGACATTAAGATGTTCTATTCTCTGCAAGGTGTTTGTTTGTTTGTTTGTTGGTGTGTGGTTTACCAGACCGTGGTGATACCAACTATGTTGTATGGTCTGGAGACAGTGGCATTGACAAAAAGACAGGAGAAAGAACTGGAAGAGGCAGAAATGAAGATGCTGAGGTTCTCCTTAGGAGTGACAAGGATGGATAAGATCAGGAATGAGATCATCAGAGGTACAGCACATGTTGAACAACTGGGAGATAAAGTTAGGGAGGCCAGACTGAGATGGTTTGGACATGTCCAGAGGAGGGACAGTGGGTATATTGGTAGAAGGATGTTAGAAATGCAGCTGCCAGGAAAAAGACAAAGAGGAGATATGTGGAGGTAGTTAGAGTGAGGACAGAGGATGCAGAGGACAGAGTGAGGTGGAGGGGGATGACTCGCTGTGGTGACCCCTGAAGAGGGAAAAGCCGAAAGAAGAAGAACATGAACATTTCTGAATATTGCATATCAACTTATATAATTAATGGTGGTACCCAGCATGAATGATTCAAGTGAACACACTTTAGTTTTTATTGGGTACTCCAGTTTCAGATTCAGAGAGATTTATTTGTCATTCGCATCTCACGTCACGTGGTGGAACAAGATTATGTACACAGGTTACATCCAACACTAAAACGTAAAATAAAAACAGTAATAATATCTAAGATATGAACTAAGAAAAACACCAATTAAATATAAACTAAGCACTAATAGCACAAAAACATTATGTCGAACAGCAGCACGAACATGAGTCTGTGTGAGCAGATGAGCACGAATGAACACAGCAACATGATGTGATTTTTCACAGTGATTATTCTGGTTAGAGATTCATGAGTCAAACAGCCTCAGGGTAGAAGCTGTTCCTCAGTCTAGTGGTTCTACACTTAATGCTCCTTAACCTCCTTCCTGAGGGAGTGGGGCAAAAAGTGTGTGTGCTGGGTGAGTGGGGTCCTTCATGATGCAGGTGGCTCTCTTCCTGCATCTGGAGGTGTAGATGTCTGTGATGGTGGGGAGACTGACTCCAACAGACTTCTGTGCAGCCTTCACCACTCTCTGCAAAGCTTTTCTTTCTGCAGCTGTGCAGCCTCCATGCCACACGTTGATGCTGGAGCACAGGATGCTCTCCACTGCACACCTGTAGAAGGAGGTGAGGACTGAGCTTCTCAGACCAGCTCGTCTTAGCCGTCTGAGGAAGTAGAGTCTCTGATGTGCTTTCTTGATCAGGCTGGTGGTGTTGTTGTCCCAGCTGAGGTTATTGTTCATGTGTACTGTACACCCAAGTACTTGTAGCTTGAGACCACTTCCACCGCAGATCCTCATATGTTCAGGGGGGTGTAGTTGTGTTTGTTCCTTCTGAAGTCCACAATCATCTCCCACAGACCAAAAACCTGCATGTTAGGCTGATTGATAACTTTAAATTCTCTCTAGGTGTGAGTGAGAGAGTGAGTGGCTGTTTGTCGCATGTGTCTGTGTGTCCCTGTGATGGACTGGAGACCTGTACAGGGTGTCCTCTGCATCTCGCACAGTAACTGCTGGACATGGACACCAGTGACCCAAGTGACCAGGAAATGCGGAAGCAGATTAAGATAATGGATGGACGGGTCCAACAGGATCTTACTTTAAAACTGTGGCACGAATGACGGCAGGCGATATGCATTCCTTCAAGGAATGCTAGGCCTTTAATTTTATTCTACAAGGCTGCACATAGAAGAAGATGGGAATGGTTAACTCAGTGTGTGTTTGGGCAAAAGTGTGTGTGTACGCTGAACAAACTGCACTGGTAGGGTTTTTGTTGGAGTCCCCAGGGCAGGAGACGCATGAGTCAGCGGCCAGTAGGATTTATAGCCAATTGATTAAATTAGCATTTGTTCTGCTACTGGGACAGCAGCCTGTCAGTATAAACATATACGGAAACAAACAGACACTCACACACATGCAGGCAAGCGAACGTGCACCTGTGCACCCACTGCAGAGGGGGATAGAAACCAGACATTAAGGAAAGCAGGGGCAAAAAATATTCACCGAGAAGCAGCAAACAATTAGAGATGATGTCAATAAGTCAATGTGATTAACATCCGGATCACTGGGATGTAAGTACTCAAGGAAACACACGCTGCAGCCCCACAAACCTGCTTCTCGAGCAGCTCCTGCACGCGCTACGGCGAAGGGGTCGCGCACGCCGGGCTTGCTGACGAGCCTTTTTTATGACATTCATCAAAGCCATCTGCCATTTTCCGCTCAATTAATTTGTTATGGGAAGTAGGATCAATTAAGTGCGGACCGTAATGGCTTTATATCCTTGTTTCCCTTTTATAGCCCAATATTTTCTGTGCTCCACTCTGGCATGAAAAGGGAGAATCGATATCCCGAGCTATTTTCCCCTTCCGTGGACTAATTTGTTTTTGCCACTTTTTTCTTGGCATGATAAACTGGCTGTAATGAGGGGTTAGAACGAGGGGAGGGGAAAAAACCTCACTCGAGCCAACGGCACTAATGGGCACGGCAAGGAGCTCTAATCTCGCCAAGATCTTGTCCGCATGTCAGTATCAACGTTTCTCTTCACTTAACTAAAGGTGCGGCAGTATCAAGAGGGATTGACCTTTGCTTTGTTATCATTTAAATCACCGGTCACCTGTGAAGACAGATAGTGGCTTAGTCCTGGACGAAGATAGGCACGATAAAGAACAATCTACGGAGAGTTGCTTTGACAGTGACGAGTGAAGTCGAGCGCCATTAGTATGAGCCTCACGCTGCTCACCCTGACCTCAGCGACGTATTGATCCCTTCCCAGTTAAGCCTGCTGATGTGCTTGATGATATGAAGAAGAAGCGGGAGCAAAGTGGGGGGTACTCATGAGCGTGAGCATGGCTTTAGTCTCCTGAAGGAGCCTCGTCACTCCTGAAGCAGGCCTGGTGACACCGCCATATTGATTCTGATATAATCTGGTTGGGATGCGCGTCAGAAAACACGACTTAAACCGATGTGACCCATTGTTGGTGCCAGCTGGCATACAGCGCCAACTAAACACTTACAGTAGCTCCTCGCTACTTCGCAGTTCGTTTGTCACGGACTCGCTCTGTCGCGGTTTTCCAAATAAGATTGGACGTGACACAAAACTGGTTGACTGATGGATGAGACACAAAATCATTTGGCACCTGCTGCACATTTGTGCAGCCCACATTGCAGGATAAACTTCCTGCTGCAGCTGATCACCGTGCAGAACGGAGAAGTGGGCGTGGCCAAGAGCGCTTGTGGACGGCTGAGAGCAGATGAGGCAGGAAGCTGAAAACATGACATTAGAGTTTGGCAGGGCGCTCATATCTTTTGCGATTTTTGTCGATGTGGGGGTAGGTGGGGGGATGGTGGACAAAAAGTACTACCATAGTAGTAGTAGTAGTCGTCAAAGTATAGTCATAGCTTTTTAGTTAGCGCGTCTGTATTATGCGTCGCTAGCTTAGCGCTACTTGAGTGCCGGCACTTGTCGACGGGGGTGGGGTTTCAGTAGGCGGAGCATTTGGTTCTCTTGACAGGGCGGGACATCCTGCTTGTATAATGGTAGGAAAAACATTGAAATAGATACATTATTTTCAAGCTTAATCCAAAACAGCCACAATGTTGTAGCTTTCCAACATAAGAAAATTCTAGTGTAAAACTCTGGCATTAAAGGCAACGTGTCTAGAAGGAAAACTAGGCTTTAAATAGTCTTAGGCTATCTTCTTCTTTTGGCTTTTCCCTCTTCAGGGGTTGCCACAGTGAGTCATCCTCCTCCATCTCACTCTATCATCACTCCAGCTGGCTCCATGTCCTCCCTAACGGCATCCATATGTCTCCTCTTTGTCTTTTACCTGGCAGCTGCATTTCTAACACCCTTCTACCAATATACCCACTGTCCCTTCTCTGGACATGTCCAAACCATCTCAGTCTGGCCTCCCTAACTTTATCTCCCAGTTGTTCAACATGTGCTGTACCTCTGATGATCTCATTCCTGATCTTATCCATCCTTGTCACTCCTGAGGAGAACCTCAGCATCTTCATTTCTGCAACTTCCAGTTCTTTCTCCTGTCTTTTTGTCAATGCCACTGTCTCCAGACCATACAACATAGTTGGTCTCACCACTGACTTGTAAATGTTTTAGTCTAAGCTATATTGATCATTTTTTGCAAAACTGTGTCTCCCATAAATGGGAGAAATTAAAATTTAAATGTTGAGTTAAATAAGTTGGAGTTGATTTTAAAGACCACGGTAGCCAAAAACATATATTTATGCATATTAAAGGATAGGGGACCAGAAACAACATTTTATATCTTGATGGCCAACAAGTCCCGTATCATTTGCAAAAACTTGAGATTTGTTCGTATTGATGCTTGTTTCCTTGTGTTAAACTTAAATGTGGATAAAAGTGGGAGCAGGTGAGGAGGTTGCCCTCCTGGACACAAGCTCCATTCATAATCAGTCTGCAAATGGTGGGTGGAGAGCAGGACTTGGCTCCCCGTCAAGACCGGCTGCAGATTAAAAGTCTATCGATCTGGCTGTAATTTATTTATCAATTCAACAAAAAAATTAAACATTGACCTCGTTCTTTGAGAACCCCTTCCTTTTAATCTTGCTGAGACCCATGCAGTGACTTGAATGCCAAACGAGCAGCCAAAAAGTCAAACGGGCACAAAAGTAGTTTTCTCTGTCTTTGTCGTGCTTCAGGTTTTGAACTAAGAATATTAAAAGCTCCTTCAGCTCATTCTTTTCTGCATCTCTCGAACCCTCAGGGTTTCGACTGCAGACAATAAACAATACTTCTCACTGATGCACCAGAGCTTCAGGTCTTCTCTGTTGTTTTTGTATTCCTGTTGTTTCTTTTGCCCTTCTGATCTTTTCTGTCCTCTCTGGCTATCGTTGAGTGTCGTCTGTCTTTTCCAACGCTTATTTTACTTACAAATGCCGAAACGTACCTAAAAATATCTACATTCTTATCACTACGTTGGAGTATCATCTGTTCTTTAAGCTTGTGCACCCACTCCCCCCCAGGGGTTACAGATGTGCCATTTCTTTTTGAGCCTGAATCCTGTTGCCTCTAAAATCAGACAAAATCACATCATTCTAAAGTAGGCATGGGTCACTAGGACATTCTGATGGTCCTTTGTACTCATTGAACTCATTGTACTCATGCAATGTCATTCTGGACATATATGCAACAACTCATATGACAGAAAACTGGGCAAATAATTCACCTTACAGAGAAAGACATTATACTATGCTTTGACAATAAGGATATGGAGAAAGACCTGATCTACTTCACCCAACTTCTACTTCTCCTGGGAAAATGTCACTTTCACAAGAAAAAGTGGCCAACTTCCAAGACAAGCATAACCCACTTCAGCCAGGAACTTTACGTATACAGCATCACTAAGGACTTGAAAACAAAAAGGCAATGAAAACATCTCAGTTCTAGATAACCTTAATGTGACTTTATCTACTGTATTTTTCACATAAAAGTCCCAGTTTTTAGCAAAATTTACATGCCCTGCGACTTATAGTCCAAAGCAACATATTTATGGATTTTTCCCCCATATTTATCAGATCAGAATCAGAATATCTTTATTGACATTGCACCAAGGTACAACGGGAACATGTATGTACAGTCATCCGAAAGCTGGACTAAGTGTACGAAGCTGCAGCTGATTATCAGCGCGGCCATCTCATTCCTTATCAGAACGATAATCTTAGATATGAAAAAGGAGAAGAACCATGAGGGTAGATAGTGGTATTACAAAAAAGATATTTTGCATTTTGTTTATTAGGACATGATATGAGACATCAAAAAACCTCTACCAGCAAGCATAAACCAATTTTTGGCTGAGATCTGACCGTTTCCATTCATTCTGACTGAATTTTATTTTAAAATTACCACTTTCAGCCACTAGATGGTAGCAGGGTAGTAGTAGCAGTATGGCTTGCCGTTGTAGCGTGTAATAGGTAAATGTGGCTATATGTCCTGGATGACTGAGAATCTTCACCAGCTATTAATGACTCAATTTGCTTGCCATAAGCCCCTCACCTGCATTCTGCTCGCTGCTTGGAACCATCAAACCAGCTGCACCGCCCCGGCGAAATGCAGCTGGTTTGACCATTAAAGTGCATTTATTAAGAAAAAGTTAAACTGAGACACACTTTGCTATAATTTTGCGCAAACAAAAAATTGCTTTTTCACCTGATGTGAACAGAGGAGCCCCGTTTGTGAATTAGACTAACAAGATGCTGGTGTAGATTCTCAGTCGTCCAGGACATGATAAAATCAAAAAAGGCGTTCAATACAGAACAACTGGACTTTATTTGTAACAAACAAGACGTTTCGCTCATCATCCGATAAGCTTTCTCAATAGACTAACAAGACTTTGAGAGGCTCCTGCGGTTGAGGTGTGGTGTGATTTGTCAATTTACATACAGTAGATGTGTGTGTGCCTTGTTTGTGTGCTTCCTGTCAGCCCTTTGTAAGCTTCATTTTCACAGTCTGCTCATTGAATTGATAAAGCTCCCCGGATGGGAAGCTAAACGTTTTCTGTAACAAATAAAGTCCAGTTAATGCTGTATTGAACGCCTTTTTTGATTTTATCATGTCCTGGACGACTGAGAATCTTCACCAGCAAACTGAATAAAAACTTTAAAAAAGAAAGAAAAAAAAATACATTCTGATGGTATGACAGCCTTTATGATAATAATAATAATGAATTCAATTTATAACGCACTTTTCATTAATGAAAATCTCAAAGTGATAAATAGGCTCTAATTCATCACAGCAAACATACCAT
Source organism: Garcialebias charrua (assembly GCA_038048925.1). Taxonomy (NCBI): domain Eukaryota; kingdom Metazoa; phylum Chordata; class Actinopteri; order Cyprinodontiformes; family Rivulidae; genus Garcialebias; species Garcialebias charrua. Next base: position 11,384 of record JBBPBX010051214.1, on the reverse strand, counting down.
GGATTCAGGGTATTAAATGGGAATTTTAAATAATACTAAATGAAATATGTGTTTCTGGTGGTTTAATTTAAAATGCACATATATCAGACAGAGACAGAACACAACAAAGAGAAACCATCCAGAGGACCTGACTGAACCTGGTTGGATTTATCTACCTGGATTATTGAGCATGAACTTTCACGTGTGGAGACGCATGTGCAGTAACTAAAGATCACAAAGCAACTTCCAAAGAGGTCGTCATTAATGCATCAGATCACACCTGTTTGAGTCGAGGTGGACTTAATGAAAGACGACCAAGGAAGACACATAATAAAAAAATAAAAAAATGAAACTCCAATTAAAGCCTCTGGGAGAATGACGTTTATTCAGACGAGACGGAACGGGAGCTTTTTCACAACAAGTCCATCAGTTTGATGTTCACAGAGTCAAAAATGGAACGATAAAAGAAAAGAACACAGTATCTGCAGTGAAACATGGAGGCTCGGATCTGTTCCGGAGCTGCTTTGAAACGGGCTGTCTTGAATCTACGCAGGGTACAATGAAATCTTGAGACAATCAAGGCACTCTGGAGTGAAAAGTGCTGCCTAAAGCCAGATGGCTTGGTCTCAGTCACCGGTCATGTGTCCTCCCACAAGAATAATGACGCAAAACACATAAAAACATACAAGAATGGTTCAGAACCAAACTGGACTATTCTGAAGTGGCCTTCAGAATCCTTATCTGGATCCTGTTGAACATCTTGGAAGGAGCACAAGGAGTGGACCACAACACCTGAGGACAGAGGTCTCAGCGGGAGTGACAGGAATCACTGGAGTGCAGTGGCTGCGTCAAAGGTTCTGCAACAAAATATTAAATTAAAAGTCTCATCGGTTTCTTTAGTTGTGTTTTAAAAAATGCAGATGAACCAAAATACAAATCCATCCATCCATCCATTATCTTTACTCATTTCTTCCATTTTGGGTCGCTGGTGTCCATGTCCAGCAATCACTGTGTGAGAGGCGAGGGACACCCTGGACATGTCCATCACAGGGACACATAGAGACAAACAACCATTCACTCTCTCACTCACACCTAGAGACAATTTAAGCCCCCGGCAGAGCTCAGCGTACAGGCAGTACGCCGCACTGCGCCGTACGTACGCCGAGGCACAAGCGTAGCCCCGCAGGGCACGAACGCGCAAAGCTCAAATTTTACGACCGCGTACGCGATGCGCGTTGTCTCACAATAAACTTGCCCGGCGCCGGACTGTTTTGTATGTTACACAAATGAATTAAATTCCCCTTCTTCATCGCTGATCTGGACTTTTATTTTGTTTTTTTGCCAAAAGTCAAGTAATCGCTTCCTCCTCCGTTAACTCCATGACTGAAATGAATGAATTTGTCACGAGCGAATAATAACTCATGTCCTACCTGGCTGCGCGACGTTCTAAATATTTCCTGGTGGGCTGTGGGCTGCAGGACCAAGGCTCCCTGTTTTTATTTTTTAGAACTTTTTATTAACATATAAAGTTTAGAAACACCGCAGCGGCTGCAGCCAGCCAGCTGCCTTTTTTTTTGTCTCCCACTCGACCTGTCAATCAATTCAGTAGGCGTGTCAGTAGGCGTGTCAGCAAATGACCAATCAGCGACCTCAGTTTGTCCCGTAGGTAGACGCTCTGCACGCAGCTGCTCAAATTACAACAAGAATTTGGCGCGAAAACGCGAGCATTTAACGCGAGAACGAAAGCAGAGCTGTGCCAGCGAACGCGTGCGCACAGAATGCGCGCGTAGAGCGGCGTACAGGCAGTACGCCGAGCTCTGCCGGAGGCTTTAGAGTCACCAATCAGCCTAACGTGCATGTTTATGGTCTGTGGGAAGAAACCGGAGTACCCGGAGAAAACCCACGCATGCACGGAGAGATCATGCAAACTCCACCCCTGCCAGGATTTGAACCGGCGACCTTCTGTGAGGATCTCACCTGGTTCTCATCTAAGTGCCTGCAGGTGTTTCCTGACGATCTCCTTAGCGTCCAGTATTTAGTCTGAGAGCTGCACACACCTGACTTGATTCGAGCATTGTCCTTTTATGGTGTCATGATCCATGGTCCTCCTGCCCTCCTCCCCTCCGGGGGCTAAATAAGTTTTTGTTGTCCCTTCAGCATTTTGTCTGTGTTATGTTAGTGCAGATAAACTACCGGTACCGGTAATTGCCATTTTTGTCTCTCCGAGCCATTCGGTCCTCCTGAATGTGGATTCAGTCTTTCCTCGCCAGGTCCTGGTTCTCCTGCACATGGGTTCTACACACTTGATCTCCCCTACGGAACGTGACACCTTCTCGCTGAGACGCTAAATACACAAGCAATGACTGATTTTCTTTTGTTGATTTAAAAATATATATACATTTTTAAACTAAAACAAAACAAAAACGAAAAGTTTAGTCTTTGGTATCCTCTTAAAAAAATTGTGTGGGAACGAGCTGACAGAACAATATAGCAGTTTTGACATCATGAAATTTTAACATCGTGGTAATATTAGTGTTAATTATTATTATTATTAATTCAATTCAATTCAGTTCATTTATAAAGCACCAAGTCACAACAGAAGTCATCTCAGGGCACTGAACAGAAACATTCATATATAAAATTAATAATTTAATGTTATTTATCTGAGGAGCAGACTGTTATGAATTTAACTCCATCACAGACTCTCATCTTGAGCAAGCTTGAAGGAGACAGTGGAAAGGAAAAACTCCCTCATGAGGAAGAAACCTTTAGCAGAACCAGGCTCAGGACAAGTGGTCATCTGCTTCAACCGGCTGGGTTTGAGAGGAACAGATACACAATGGCACGGCAAGTATCACATGTTAAGCAAATTAAAATAAATGTAGCATCATCAGAGTCCATACTGTACAATAACATGTACTGGCATGCTAACTCCAACACACACGACACCACGTCACGCACACAGATGAGATCAGCTCAGACTTTGCTCATGTGCGCTTAGCGATTTATTAAACTCACTAATTACTTGCTTACCTGTGTAGAAAGGCACCATTAATAATTACTGCTGTTTCAACGTCGCTAGTTGCGTGTGATCAGCTCTGACTGTGTACAGAGAGGGTCCCCCACTCCCCCTCCCTACTCGGCTCGAACCGGAAACACCGCAGCGATCACGAGACGAGTCCAAGCCTCCGGGCGGCAAAAAATACGACCTGAACTGTCCAATAGTTTTGGACAGATGGGACATAAACTGCGCATGTGCTAGCGCTAGTTATAATTAGGTTAAATGGAAATGCAGCAGGCGGCGCCCGGGGAACCAGAAGTACGTCACAATCAGAAAACGTTTTTTTGAAACAAACAACTCATCATTACTCATAAAATATTTATCCTACACAACTAAAAACATATATGCATACATTTCGAAATATTTTTATTTTATTATTTCATTTTTATAAAAAAAAAATTAAATCTTCAAATGGTGAAGAGCTGCAGTTCCAAGGAGGGGCAGCACCCCTAGCGCCCTCTAGTGGCGGCCACCGCTGCCTCATGGAAGGTTGTTGAGAGCTTTGTAGGGTAGAAGTAAGATTTTGAATTCAGTTCTGGACTCTACAGGGAGCCAATGGAGAGAAGCTAAAACTGGAGATATGATCTCTCCCACTAACTCCAGTTAAGACTCTGGCAGCAGCATTTTGGATCATCTGAAGACGTTTTAAAGAAGTGGACACCCAGATAATAAACCATTGCAATAGTCCAGTCTAGAAGTGATATTCCGCAGGTGGAAGAAGGAAGTTCTAGTAACATTTTTAATGTGGGGGATAAAAGATGTGTCCTGATCAAAAATAACTTTTTAACATTAGAGCTGGAGGCCAGATTAATGTCATCCAAGGATGGTGAAATACTGAAATTATTATTATTAATAATAAATATACCTTGGGCCATTATCCTTCCCTTTCCTCTTGCCTACCTTTGTTTGCCCTTTCTTCATACCTCTCAGCTTGGACAAATAATAATTTTACTTTCCTCATGTCAGATCGTCTCTTTCCCCCTCATGCCCCACTCTGCGTTGTCCTCCTCACCCCTTCCTGAACCCTCCCCATGACCTCCCCTGTAATCCAATTAAAAGCACATTAGGCCAAAATGAATTGCGGCAGATTTAATTAGCTGCTGACGAAGGCTGCCTGGATGGATTGCTGGCTGGTAGTCGGCTCGGCAGACGGGATGCAGAGGCTTGTGGGGCACATGACCGCTGTCCGCCTTTACCCCCCAGATGTCGACGAGGTGAGGAGCGTTAGTTGGCAAGAAGACAGAAGGTTTTCCTTGCTCTGCTGAGCTCTGTGAAATTGAGTTTGCCGGTTCTGCCCGATGTTAAAGATCACTTTTACTAACTCGTTTAAAGCACCTTTTAATAAGCTCATTAATACATTTCAATGGTAAATTAGGAACTTTGATCTGTCCTCCTTTTTGCTACGTTTTGGTAGATTGGGTTAAAAAAAAAAAACATGAACATTTATAGCACTATAGCTGTAATATGGAGTGGTGGCAGCCGAGACTAAACCCCAACTTGTAGTCAGGTTGCATGAAATCTGTTTCTTGAGTAAACATTTAGTCAGAAATGACTTTTAGCAAACTATGCTACAAACAACTACCGTATTCTCCGGTGTATAATACACACTTTTTTGCTCATTTGAATATCCTGCGTATTATACACCGAAGCGTATTATCTATGGATTTTTTCCCATATTTTTAGACCCATTTTTAGCTCTTGATTCGCCGTTTTTCATTTTGGCCAAAAATGGTGCAGTACCAGTTTCGGCCGCTATGGACGCTAATGCGCCCTGTAGTCTGTTTATTCAAACTGTTTAAATTCATGCTGAATAGCAAATGTTATTCCAAAATGTTATTCATGAAGGATTTCTCTTCTCAAACCTGCAGTGAAGATTCAGTGACACTGTTTATCTCGTTTTAGTTTGAGCTCAGGACAATCTCCTCAGAAGAGACTTGTTTTTGTCCTAATTAATAATCAGATGAATAATATCTGTTTTTGCTATTATCATTAACATAGGTCCCATATGTGACGCTTTAATGACGTTGTTTTAACCAAACCAACAGGTTAACAGTGTTGTGTGTAGTGTTAAGATCAGTTTTTATCATAAAATGCTGACATCTGAAACTAACACTTTATCTTTCTGACAATTTGTAATGTTTGATTCAAATTAAAAGTAATAAAAGTATTACTGTCCCTTCAGGAATAACTCCCAAAAAGTTCATTACTGAGAGCGATCAGAGAAATGTTTCTGAGGTCTGAGGTTGTATCACTGCAGTTTCAATGGGTTTGGCGCCATCTAGTGGCCATAAAAAAGACTGTCACGGCAGCGCGTATTATACACCGAAGCGTATTATCTAAGGGTTTTTCTGATTTATTTCCAAAAATATGACAAAGCGTATACACCGGAGCGTATTATACACCGAAGAATACGGGTAGATGGATTTTAATCAAACTCTCATGAAATAATCATTTAATGTAACTACAACTGAATACTGTTTGGAGTATATTCAATTAAAGACAGCAACCACAGCAATCCAACCTTAGACTATTGCATTTGCTACGAAAATGCTGTTGTAATGATCATTACAGAAGAACTTGCTGAAAAACAGCTGAGCTTAGCTAAAAGAACTTACTGAAATGTAGCTGAAATTGAAGAACAAGCCTAATTTAGCAGAAGAAAGCAGAAAGAACACACATGTGCTAAATTAAGTTTAAATAAGCAGAAATGAGCACAAAAATTAGGAATTCAGCTAAAACAATTTAAAACTTTTTTTTATAAAAAGCAGAAAGAAGTTCATTAGGCTGAATGTAGCAGAAATTACCACGAAAAACTTGAATTTATCTGAAAACAGCTGAAATTAGCTAAAAATGCTAAACAGGCACAAAAAAAAGAGGAAATTATCTGGAAAAAAGGGCTTAAATTAGCAATAAACAGCTGACAAGTAGCTAAAAGACAGAAAGAAGGAACTGTGGAGAGCACAATTTTGTTGAATTAGGCTGAGAAAGGTTGAAATGAGCTAAACAGCTAAATAGTAGCTGAAATAACTGAAACTAGCAGAAATAAGTTGAAAGGAGCATGACAAGCTAAGTTAAGCAAAAAGACCATGAAAAACTTGAATTTATCTGAAAACAGCTGAAATTTGCTAAACATGCTACGTGTTTGCTGAAAGAAGCAGAAACTAGCACGAAAGTGGAAATTATCTGAAAAAAGCTGAAATGCGCAAGAAACAACCAAAAAATAGCTGTAAAAGAAAAGAAGCTTAATTACCACAAGGAAGTGGAGAGAGCACTTTCTTTTCTGAATTAGGCTGAAAAAAGTTGAAATTGTTGAAAAAGGGGAGAATCAGCTGAAAAAGCTCAAATTAACATTAAACTGCTAAATATAAGCTGAGATTGCAGAAATAGTTGAAACTTGCATAAATAATTAGAAAAAAGCATAACAAGCTGAAATAAGCAGAAATACGTTGGAAGAGGCAAAAAAAAAAATTTTGTTTAGCAGAAATAATCTGAAAGAATAATAAAATAGCTGGAAAAATGTGCTCAAGGCAGCTGAAAGAAGCTGAACCAGAACAAAATGCGAAAGGTTGTAAACCGATCTAAAGATTTGAAGGATTGAAAATGAGCTCCGTTCATTTTCTATGAGAGAAAAAAAATTCAGAATCAGCCTTTATCGTCATTGCACCGAAGCACAACAACATTTCATTTCAGTACAACTCATAAACACAACAAAACAACATAGGTAGATGGATCTACATGGGTAGATGGGATGCCTGAGGCTGCAGCCTCAAGAGGTGCTGCCTTTTTTTGTCAGAGAAGAAAAATACAACATGAGGGAAAGAAGTTTATGTATATATGTATATATAACAATATATGTATATATGTATATATATATATATATATATATATATATATATATGTATATATATATATATATATATATATATATATATATATATATATATTAGTGCATTAACAGAGTACCCGAGTTTTCGACAGCTCGAGTGCTTTGACTTCTATCGAGGCTTTTTTGTCCAACTCGGGTACCCGTAGTGACGTCACATTTCACATTTCACAGCGCGCGGGGCAGCTTTTAGCTTTTAGTAGACGCTACAAAATGGATTCCTGTGTGCGCACGGATGTTAATGGAGCAGGCCGTCTTGTCAAAAAGGTAAAACAGTTTATAATTTTATAAAATGCGCTACTTCGTGTTGACTTTCTTTGTAGTAGATTGTGACAGCAGAGGGCAGTGTTGCAATGCAGGTCCCATATTATAACACGGCCGAAACGGCTTCCTTTCTCTCGTTTCACAAACAAAAAAAAACAAATATTCATCTCTCTAGAGCTACCAAAAATCTATAAACACAATCTCTAAAAGTAAACCTAAATTGCACAGCTGCAGGCGGTGGTACGGTGTGGCTGTGGCCCCATTTGTTTTTAAGTTTCGGTTTTCATCGCTTTATACTTTCACTTTTAATATTATTAATATAACTAATAGTTTTGTTTTTCCTGTGACTTATGTGCAGTATGATAAATGATAGGAGCATAATAAATGCTCCCAATGCTTTGTTGGTCTTTTTTTTCTTTTTGTAAAGACGTTTTTAGGCATTTATATTTATTTATTTATTTTGCATCGTAAGACACTGTGACGTCATCGGCTACTCGAGCGTCGTTCGAGTTTTTTTATGTTAATGTCGAGGTTAAAAATTATGTACTCGTTCAACCCCTAATATATATATATATATATATATATATATAACATATACATATATACATATATATATATACATACATACATACATACATACATACATACATACATACATACATACATACATACATACATACATACATACATCATGCATGCATACAGGTAGTACCTCGCGTTACGGCGGTCTCGACTTACGGCGATTCGACTTTACGAACGCATCTTATTAATAAAATTATAAAATAAAATAAAAAATAAAAATTTATGTGTTTAAATGTTCTTGATTTCATGTGTACAGCACTTTGTTGCAGCTGTAGTTGTTTTAAATGGCTTTATAAATATAAAGTATTATTATTATATTTTAAAGCCGATTTACGCAGTTTCCGGCCGTTTCCGATAGTTTCCGCCAGTTTTCGGCAGTGTCCGTCAGTTTTCGGCAGTGCCCGCCAGCTTCGGTTAGCTCCGGCCTCGACAGCCGGCTTTGGATGGACCGTTTGTCCGATTAGAGTTTGCCTCATACGAATAAATGTGCTGGAAACGCTCGGTGAACTCTGTGGACGTTTCAGGCCTGGAGCAACAGCCGCCAATCGCTCCGCCGCACCGAACTAACAAGCTAAAACACGGAGAAACAGCTGCGGAAGCCTTTTGGAAGGGCTAACATGCTAACGGGCACAGCTATTGGAGGGGCTAACATGCTAACGCCGGACCCACCGGGGACACGGAGCCGACGGGCGGCGGAGAGGTCTGCTACGGCCGGGAGCTTGCCTCGATGTCCGCCTGGCAGCCTCAGATGTTGGATGGACACAGAGCTAACATGCTAAAATGCGGAGAAACAGCTGCAGCAGCCTTTTTGAGGGGCTAACATGCTAACGGGTGCAGCTATTGGAGGGGCTAACATGCTAACGCGGCGCATTTTGTTGGATGACACAGCAGAGAAATGGCTCCCAGTAAGTTATTAACTCTTTTCCCCCTCATTATGGCTCGAAATGTATGGAGTTAACATGCTAACAGTCCTTCCTGTAAACAGTTTGGACTGCGTGAAGCAGCACAAAGCTGCAGAGCTCGGACGTGCAACGAGCTAACATGCAAAAAGACGGAGACAGGCTAGACCAGCTCAGAGTAAGAAATTAACTATTTATTATGTCTCCAAATGTACTATATGTGTTTTTTGATAATTATGTAGGGTACTGTGTTAGGATAGGCACAGTGCTTGGTAACTTGGTAACTGTACAGTAACGTACATGTACGTGTATAAGTGGCGGCTCGTGTGTTTTCCGACCTACGGCGATTTTCGACATGCGAACGGCCGTAGGAACGGAACTCGTTCATACGTCGAGGACCACCTGTACTGTAT
>JBBPBX010051213.1:8886-24661 GCA_038048925.1 Garcialebias charrua | reverse complement strand
TATACTCTGATACTGATGGAGGTGACATTTCTATAGGAACTGGTAATTGGGTAGGTGCGTCTGCATCATTGGAGGATACCGTCATTGGAATTCTCACTCTCTCCACAGAGAATTTTACTGGTTTCTGTACAAGATGAACAGGATATTCTTCCAATGATTCCTCTTCTGCGGACTCTTCAGGTGCGTCAAGTTGTCTTTGATGTTGCAGACGAGTGACACGAGGTTCAGATACAGAAATGGTCTCAGTGGATGGCTCTGCTACAGGAAGAAATCCACATGGAAGCAAAAGATCTCTATGCAGGGTACGTGTAGGCCCAGCTTTGCTTTCTGGCTTCACTGTATAGACTGGAAGGTCACCAGCTTTTGTTACTACCACATAGATATCTTTTTCCCATCTGTCACAAAGTTTGTGCTTACCCCGGATACGGACGTTTCGCACCAGTACTCTGTCTCCAACTTCCAGTTTTGACGGGGTGACATGCTGGTCAAAACGGACTTTGTTCCTTCCTGCATTTTTGGCAGCATTTCTTGAAGCAATTTGATAACTTTCTTCCAGACTTGCTTTCAGATTCTGAATGAACTGGGAGTATGATTGTTGCTTTCCTTCATTTATTGGTAACCCAAAGGCCAAATCCACAGGCAAGCGTGGAGTTCTCCCAAACATCAGTTCGTAAGGCGTAAATCCAGTAACTTCATTTCTTGTGCAATTATAGGCATGCACCAATGGTTTTACATACTCCTTCCATTTTGACTTTTGTTTTGTCTCCAAAGTCCCAAGCATATTCAATAATGTCCGGTTAAATCGCTCAACTGGATTTCCCCGTGGATGATAAGGAGTTGTTCGACACTTTCTGATTCCGAGCAAAGTACAAAGTTCATGGATCAGTTTAGACTCAAAATCACGTCCCTGGTCAGTATGTAGTCGTTCAGGTATTCCATAATAGACCATGAATTGATCCAAAAGACACTTTGCCACTGTTCGCGCCTTCTGATTGGGTGTTGGAATGGCAACGGCAAACTTAGTAAAATGGTCAGTCAAAACCAGAATATCCTTGGTATTACTAGTGTCAGGCTCTAGACTGAGAAAATCCATGCAGAGCAGTTCTAAAGGACGGGATGTTTGGATGCTGACTAAGGAAGCAGCTTTTTCAGGCAATGCCTTGCGATGTACACAACGACTACATGTCTTGACTTTATGTTCCACATCCACAGCCATTCTGGGCCAGTAAAACCGGGTCCGAGCCAGATCGAGTGTCCGCTCAATTCCCATATGACCCATATCATTATGCAGGCTCTGGAGAACTGTGGCCCGTAGCTCTTCTGGTAGGACAAGTTGGTAGAAAAGTATGTCATTGTCACGACGCTTCCGATAAAGGACACCATCTACAATTTCCAACTTGGGAAGTTCCCTCAGAAGAAGTGGAAGCTCAGGCAGCTCGTCTCTGGCAGTCGGTGGTACTTTCTTCCCTGACTCAAGCTGATAAATGACCTCCCGAATACTTGGATCAGCTCTTTGCTTATCTTGCAATTCAAGATGAGACAACATAGGTATGATGGGTAGTCCCTGCAGGTCATTGGTCAAGTTGTCAGGTGCTGCAACCACCATAATGGAGAGGGACTCAACAAGAGATGTGTCAGCTTGAGTTCTGGAAAGGCAACTTTGGCAAATAGCATTAACAACATCAACTTCAATTTCAGAGTCATTGGTACCTGACAGATGTTGTTGAGTGAATTGGTTGAGGAGTTCATGATCTTTTGATATTGAGTCATCTGATGAAGTTTCATGAGGAAGACGTGATAGAGCATCTGCATCCAAGTTGTGCCTCCCGGCTCGGTACTGCAGCTTGAATGAGAACGTTGACAAGGCTGCCAGCCAACGATGGCTGGTGGCATCCAGTTTGGCAGAAGTCAAGATGTAAGTGAGAGGATTACTGTCTGTGATTACAGTAAAGTTGGCTCCATAAAGGAAATCCTGAAATTTTTCCGTCACACTCCATTTAAGTGCCAAGAACTCTAATTTGTGCGCTGGGTAGCGGCTTTCACTCTGGGTCAATCCACGACTGGCAAATGCGATAGCCCTCAATTTCCCCTCTTGCTCTTGGTAAAGTGCAGCTCCAAGCCCAGTGGTGCTGGCATCTGTGTGTAATATGTAAGAACTCTAATTTGTGCGCTGGGTAGCGGCTTTCACTCTGGGTCAATCCACGACTGGCAAATGCGATAGCCCTCAATTTCCCCTCTTGCTCTTGGTAAAGTGCAGCTCCAAGCCCAGTGGTGCTGGCATCTGTGTGTAATATGTAAGGTAGAGCTGGGTCAGCAAAACCTAGGACAGGAGCAGTGGTGAGCTTGTCAATGAGGGTAGAAAATGCCAGCTGGCACTCTGGTGTCCATCTGCTGCCAAAGGTTTGTTTTGGATCCAGCAATCGGTTATCTGAACTTCTAGACTTGGGTCGGTGTGGTGTAGCATATCCTCGTGTTAGGTCATTGAGAGGCTTTGCAATGGTTGCATAACCTTTGATGAACCGCCGGTAGTAACCTGCGAAACCCAGGAATGATCGCAAGGTCTTCAGATTAGTTGGAATTGGCCAGGACTTCAGTGTGGCGACTTTTTCCGGATCCGTCTCAACGCCCTTTTTAGACACTATGTGACCCAAATAACGAACAGAAGTTTGAAAGAATTTACACTTGTCTGGAGAGAGCTTCAATCCATACTCTTTTAATCTGTTAAGGACTCGCAAGAGACGGGTTTCATGTTCCTCCAGGGTGTCTGAAAAGATGATCAAATCATCTATGAAAACAAGAACTTCTTTAAGATGGAGACTCCCCATACACTTTTCCATTAAACGCTGGAATGTTGATGGTGCATTAGTTACTCCTTGGGGCATCCTGTTAAATTCCCAGAACCCAAGCGGGGTGACAAATGCAGTTTTAGCCTTATCTTCTTCGTGCATTTCTATTTGATAGTATCCTGACTTAAGGTCAAGCACGGAAAACCACTTGGATCCAGTAAGTGCAGAAAAGCTTTCTTCCAGATTGGGCAATGCGTAAGCGTCTTTTATTGTTTGTAGATTAAGTTTTCGATAATCAATGCAGAGCCTTATATCTCCATTCTTCTTCTTGACAACCACAATTGGAGATGAAAATGGGGACTCTGATTCCCTAATAACCCCAGCATGTAGAAGTTCCTGCAGATGCTTCCGGACAGCTTCTATATCTTGTGGGTGTATTGGTCTCGCTCGATGTTTAAAGGGTGTGTTATCATGGAGATTGATGTGATGTTTTACACGGTTTGTATAACCAAAATCCAAATCATGGTGTGAAAATACTTCTGGTATGACATTCAGTTTTGCATTAATCCGTTCCTTCCACTCAGGAGGTAAAGGTGACTCTCCAAAATTGAATTTCAGGGGAGCAGCTGGTCTTTCCTGAGATTGATGAGGACTGGTCACATGGTGGTCCGATAGTATGCATTCATAGGCATCAAGTTCTGCAATGACTGACAAAGGTGGAATAAATATATCCTGCTCAGACTCATTGGTTATAACAACTGGAATCTTTCGAGGGGAATGAGCAGGTAAGGCAACCAAACAGCCACTTACACACAAACCACCCGGCAGGCCTGAATCCGGGTGTTGAATGATAGCGTACTGACTAGCTGGATCGGCAATCTTTGCTGAACCCTCAACCACAACTGTACTACCTGCAGGAATGGGCACAGGAGTTTTACTACAGAGATTGACAAGTCCAATGTTAACATTAGGACTTTGCTGATGTGTTAACTGAAGGGTCTGTAGCACAGCTCTGTAACCATAAGTACTAGGCTGAAAGGTGGGGTAATCACTACTACGAAACTGATCATAGAGGACTTCAAGTGTGTTCATACCAATTAAAACAGAAGTTGGAAATCCGGATCTAACATCTGGAACGACAAGTGCAAGTGTCTGAACTGTAAATTCACTTCCCAGAAATTCTGGTGGAAAGGTGAAGATTGTCTCAACATATCCTAGGTATGGGATACTCTGTCCTGCAGCACCTTCAACATGGAGAAGTTCATTAAGTGAGTGAACTGGCTGGTCAGAAAGATGTTCATTGTAAAACGATACAGGGATTGTAGTTACTTGAGATCCTGTATCAAGGAGACATGAACAAGTTTGTCCTGCAACATTAACTTTGGCTGTACACCGTGAACCAACCAACCCCTTTGGTAATTTATTCCTTGACTTTGGCTGTAACTCTGCACACTGGACTGGTTTCTTCTTGCGTGTGGGACAAGAATGATCCAACACAGTTCCTGTTTGTCCCTCAACCGGAACTGAAACTAGTTTAAATGTCCGGAAGGGTTTTGCTTTTGCCACTTCTGTGATCTACTGTTAAATTGTTTCCGTTTTGCACTCACTGCTTTGGGATTAGGGTCATTTTCACATTGTGTCTTAATATGACCATCTTCCCCACAATGAAAACAAAATCCCGGTTTCGCAGAAATGGATTTAACAGGTGCACTAGTTCTTTGTGTTTCATACGTCTTCTGAGCAAAATGGGGTGATCTATTTTGGGTAGCAGTTAAACTTGAAAGCTGCTTTTGTATAGATGTCAGTTGTTCGGAGAGCTGCTTAGTGAATGTAGTCAGAGCAGTACTCAGATTAGTTTCTTCCTCTGACTGTACCAAATGTGCATTACTTGATGCTTTCTGTCTTGTCGCACCCAGATGCTGCTTCATCCTCACAGTCTTTGCTGCTTCTCTATCCTCCTCTGTACGTAACAACAACAGAAACTCAGCAAATGAAGGTGGCTTACTCTTCTTCTGTTTAAGCTGAAGTTCAGTTATGAGATTATTATCCCAGCATCCTCGACAAAACTGGGTTAGCAAGCATTTATCCACATCTTTCACTGCTACTCCTCCCCTCCTCACTGCATGCTGTAAGGACACTTGCAAACGTTGCAAATAAGTAGATGGTTTTTCACCAGCATCTTGATAAGTGTCCATAAATTTTGCATGCAGTTCATCTCCATCCTGTACAGTTCCATAAGCTGAATCTAATTGTTGCATATATACCTCTGGCAATGTATCAGAGCTTAGATGTTTAATAATATCTGCAGCAGGAGGTAGCAAACTGTCACGGATCAATCTAGAGCGCTGTAAATCGGATATGGAAGGATCTTTTAGTACTATCTCAACCCCAGAGCACCATGTGTCAAAATCTGTCTCATGGGCTGGCCTAGGCACTTTCCCAGAGAAGGTCCTCAGTCTATGGGAAGGATGTGAGTGCAATGAACCATCTCCACTCCTGACGACGTGTTCCACCACATATCGTTGCACCTCAGGAGGATTAAGGTCACTAGCCGCCATGGGAATGCTGGGTTGCCGCACTGCAGAAGCCCCCTGGCTCCTTGCTGAAGGAAAAGGGTCAGACACTCCAGAAGGTGACTCAGATTGTTTCATTGGGACATCGCTTGTTTGTTGCTGTGAGTCTGCATTAGGTGTAACCACTGGAGAGCAAAGCTGAGCAATGGACTGATTTATTTGTGCCATCATCTCTTGAAGAACATTTGCGTATTCTTTCCCAGAACACTTTGCTATATTCTTAAGATCTGCCAAATATGCGTTAGTCTTCAAACCACCAACTTTGGATGCATAAACTGTGGACAGATTTTTTATATAAAATTTGTTACCCTCATCAGAAATGTGAGTGTATGGTAACAGTGGAGACATACGTACCAATGGCAAACCTGATGTGAATTCAACCACAAAACTGTCATGAAATTCAGACTCAGTGTCATTAATTTTAACATTCTGCTCTATGTCACCGTAATGCTCAAGAAAACTAATAACTTCCTCATACGGTGAAGAATCGACAGCTCCAACAACTAAGACTGCATTTGGAATTTTAATTCCCAGATCTTCAAAGACCTCCATAATGATAGATTATTATTGGAGAGACTGAATGTGAAACCATGAGCATTAATTACTGCAAAAACCAGCTCCTGGCTAGCTCGCCAAAATGTAACACCCAATGAGCTTTATACACTGGTAAGCAGGCTAAAATACAGAAGACTAGATTCATCTACTGGAGCTGGAGAACAGTAATTAATGACAGAGACTGAAGTAGTTTTTTGATGGTACCATGTATTATAATAAACAAGAAGCAATAACAAACATGTAAAATAAATAAACAAAAATAAACCAAACACCACAAAGTATGTACAAATTGCTGCAGCAGTTATTGTTCTTAGGTGCACTTAATACTGTTGCAAAAGAAAGAAATCAAAATCAATACAAGCTCTTTGTCAGAGAAAAATAAGGAAAAGTCCATCATCAGCTGTGCCAACAATCCAGGTCTTTGACACAACTAATTTTCCCTAAGTATGAGTTTTTAAAGTTTAGAGTGTTCATGGAGTTTTGAGTTTATATAAGTTCAAGCATGAAGAGATGTAGTTTGAAGAATCCAGTGTTGGAAGCTGTTTTTGTGAGGGCAAAGATAGTTAAGGAGATGGGCCTTAGGCTGTATTAGCCTCCTACCAGACCATGGGTAGAGTTCAGTTGTAGGCTGGGATTCTGTGCTCCCAGCTGTGCAGTTGGTTAGCTCGCCATCCACAAACCTCCAAGCTGATTGATGAGGTTTGAGGAAATCCAAGTTCATTCAAGTCCACCTGGCCAATTCCAAGATAATTTCAGACTTAGACTGATGAAACTTTCCTCTGTGTGTTTGTCGTCCGATCTGGTAGTATCCATCCACCTGCTTCCCTCAGCCATCTGATTGAGAGGAAGTCAGTGCAATTTCTACCTTTCCTCCATGGCTGCCATTGGTTAACACAATCACATGACCTGTGAGATGTGGAACTACTCTGTGAGCACATGACTCAAGTGGCACTCACAGACAGCAGAAAGTGGGACTTTAAAAAAACAAATAGGTTTAGGGGAAAGAAATATATATGTACTGTACATGTAGTTTTTACCCCGGGCTACACGCTGTACACCACTCTAAAGCATGCTGTGGCCGATGAAAGAGACTTGCTTGGATTCTGGAAATTAAACTCGAGTGTGTACCCAAAACTGGCCAAGTTGGCGAGATCTGTGCTCTGCATCCCAGCGAGCAGCAGCAGCAGCGAGAGAGTTTTCAGCGCGGCTGGACTCACAATCGATCAGAGGAGGACATCTCTCAAACCTGCTACAGTGGACGCGATATTGTTCTTACATGACAACATGTAAGCCATGTAAGTAGAAAAACTTCTTGACCGATTTTTAAATATATTTATAATTTTGTATTTAAGCAACTAAATCCAGATTTATTTGGCAGGTTCACAGCTGAAGAGGCTGCGCAGCTGACGGCCGCTCCGGCCGGCGCAAACAAAGCCATCTTGATATATGCGCGTTTTATTTTGTTCATGTTTGTGCAGTTCTTATAAATATATTTGTGATACTTTTTATTGTTCTTTATCACTGTTACTGTTATAATTCAAGCCAGGTTGTGCAATATAGGCTGTTTTCGACCATTATTTTTTTTAGCGCTTAATAAAGCTTAATAAATAAACGTAGTGTTTTTTTTTTTTTTTTTTTATCGGGTAGGGTCGGGTCGGGCGGTGATTTCTAGGAAATGAGCGGGCTCCCTCGGGCTTGGGTAATTAAACTAAGGGCTCGGGTAGGGTAGGGCCGTGGATTTCCGGCCCTATGACAGCTCTACTCCCTACTAGGCCTGTCACAATAACAAATTTTGCGGGGCGATTAATTGTCTCAGAAATTATTGCGATAATAATAATAATAATAATAATGTCTTTGTCTGTCATCTGTGTATGTTTCCCATACACAGACGAAATTTGTCTCTGCATTTAACCCAACCACCACCAGGTGGTGCAGTGAGCAGCCAGAAAGCGCCCGGGGAGCTGGAGAATTAGGTGTGCACTCATAGACACCCCAAGGTGTGTAGTGGCCGGGGCGCGAACCCGCGTCCTTCGGGTCCCAAGTCGAAAGCCCTGCCACTACACCATCTTGGCTCCTCAAACGATAATATTGTTTGAAATTTGACAATAATTAGTAATTTTTGTAAAATTTCAGAAGAAATGTTTAATTTGTTTTGCATGTAGTACATTTTTTAACCACTGGGTGGTAGTATAAGACTGTTTGAACCAAAGGATAGATAGTGAGTGAGCGAGCAGCATGTCTCTTTAAGAAAAACAGGAGGGAGGCCCCTTCTCTTTGGTTCTTAAAATGGCAGACGCTCGGTGTGGTTTGAGCTCTTTAGCATAGCATTTTTCACACAAATCTTTTAATAAAAGAATCAGTAAAGAAGTTCTCAGCTTCTTTTTTCAGAGAAAAACAACTTTTTACACGAAGGCACGGGTTTTAACCGTGAATTTTGGAGCTTTGACAAGATGAAGGTTTTTTCCCCGAGGTCGTCCTGTTAGCTTAGCTTGTAGCTTAGCTTCTCAGCTTAGCTGCTTTTAATGATGCAAAAACACGATTTTGCATTATCAAAATGGATTTTAAAGAGAAAATAGAAAGGGAGGGGTCAGTGATGAACACCGGAGTTTATTTTTTTTATCATCCAGTGTCTTCAGAAAGAGAAAGACATGAAGAAACGATAAAGCCAATAAATGAAAATGAGGCAGATAATTTTCATTTAACATGAGATTAATTGATTTATTGTTTATCGCGACAGGCCTACTCCCCAACCTCAGTCTTTTTAAAGATGAGAGGCTGTAATGGGGGAGGGTTCTTCCTGAAGTCCATTATGATTTATTTGGGCTTGTCTGTGTTGAGGTTGAAATCAATCTTCTCTCCATAGGCTATAATGTTGTCTACCAGAATCCTGTAGCCCGACTCATTCCCCTCCTGGTTGAGCCCCAATATAGTGATGTCGTCAGCATATTTAATAACGTTGGTTTTGTGCTGGGTGGAGACACAATCATAAGTGTACATAGTAAAGAGTTTAGGACAGTATGCACGTTATGCAGTGGTTCTCAAACTTTTTCTGTCTGGGCCCTTTCTTTGGAGAAAAAATGTTGTCCACACTCCCCCAGCCCCCGGATGTAAAACCAAATATAAAATGCATGAAATAGTCAAGTATTCACTACAGGAACTAAAATATTTCAAGTCTAATCCCTTTGTGTGAAAATAGGTAATTTAGTATAGATATCTGTTTTGCTGTTTTCCTTCTTTCGGCTGCTCCCTTCATCAGGGGTCACCACACCGAACTAAGTCGCATGAAGACCTGACAATTATTTTTACGTCGGATGACCTTCCTGATGCAACCACAGATCAAAAGCTACCACAGCCTTCTGTGTGGAGCAGAAAGCTTCTATCTAGGGCACCCAGTGGAACAGACGGTGGGGGTTAAGGGCCTTGCTCATGTGTAGTGGAGCAAATGAGTGTGGAGGCAGGTGTTTCACATTTCCCACCCACATTTTCATGTTGTTGGTCCAGGGAAACAAACCGGTGATCTTCGGATCACATGCCCATCTTCTCTAACCTCTGCGCCACCACTCCTCCTATTGTAGATATCTATAATTCTGGCAAATAAAATGGCTGTTTTAAGCTATTTTGACTATCTGTGCTATAGTTTAGTTTTTTTTTTAAATCACCCTTGTCCACTCAGTCCACGATGCATCAGAAAACAAAAGTTATGCAAAGACAAAAACACTTTAAGAGGGTTGTTATATATGAAAACAACAATCTATGGGACTTGTGTATGGCTAAAAGAACTTCATCATTAAATAACTGCATAATTATTAATGATATAAACAAATTAAACAATAAATATTTATCAGAGTTAATGCAAAAAATAAAAATTACAATATATGTATATTTAAATGCATTACATTAATCACAGTACAAAGTAGTTATAACTACAGCATTGCTCCAAATATAAACCAGATTATCACATACAAATCACAAAACTTTTTTTTTTAATATAATCCTGTGGAATGTTGAAATCTGCAGAAATTAATGACCAACTACAAAATTATATTTAATTATTTATTGTGGGGGGTGGGAAAATCATCGAGGTTGCCACTCTCCTGGCCCGGTCCTGGCCCCACATGGGACCATGTCCTACAGTTTGGGAACTACTGACATAATGAATGGAAAGCACTATGCTGGCGGTGTGTCATACTTTCTTTCAAGGAATAGGCATTTAACTTTAAAATATAAATTTGTCATAGCTTTTAGTAAAAAAGATTGGCAATAATAAATGCTAGTTCATTTACCGATGTTTTCCTAAGAAAAACATGTTTTTGTCTATTAGAAGGGAAAAAAGCAAAAGGGGGCAACTGTTATTATGTGTGATGGTAGGTTAGTGTTTAGGGGCAATGTAGAAAATACCAGAATGAATTTGTTCCATAAAAGCTTGGAGTATAAGCTCTACACTTGTAGCCCTGAGCTCATTAGAGACCCCACAGTCCTGTTTCATTAAATGCTTGTTCTTTGGAGAAAAGTGCACAAAATTAGATTTTAATAAGAAGCTTTTCTTCCCTGAGAATTAAGTTCCTCCACATAGTGAAACTGCATGCTCATGCCAGTGCAAATTAGCAAAGACAGTGTACCCTCTCCACATAATAAGCAGTAACATTTCAGTTAGCATGCTAATGGCTCTTTCAGATCCGCTGTTGCATTTCATTGTGTTGGTCTATGTAAATGGGTCTGGAGAATATGCAGTGTGTCTGCATAAAGGCCAATTATGCCTCATGTGTGAGTCTCAAAGTACACTCCAAGGAACAGTTAAATAAAGGCCAAAACTTGGGGTTTGTTAGCTGCTCAGGAAAATTTCAGGTAATTGTTGTAAACAGCTTTTGCGTTGTTTTTCATCACAGTGATAAAAAAAATTAACGAGGTTTTTCGTTTCTTGTTTTCCTTTTTTGTGGACAACCGTCTTCGTGTTTATTTTTGTTTGTCATATCTTTGTTAGCAAAATATCTCATGAACCACTGAAATGTAGATCCACAACTGGCTGTCTTTTAGAATTATCACAGTCCAAGATGGTTGCCACAGCTATTTGACCTTAGCCAACATAAAACTACAGTATCTAAAACTCAGTCAGTTTTGCCAATACTGGTTTAAGATTTGGTGTGGTGGCAACTGAGATTAATTCCCAAGATTTACTCTAGAGTACTGTGAGAGCTTTGCTTAAAACTTCTTCATTAACAGCTGTCTAAACTTTCAGAAAGTAATTCATAGATCTACATCCACAACCAGTTAGCCCTTGGAGTCAAACCGATCCAACATCTCAACAACAATCATTTATTTTACGTCAGTCAATTTTACAGATATTGAACTAAACTTTGTTGTAACTGTAAGTAGTTGAGAGTTTTTATTTCCACAGATGATGATGTTAGTTTAAAACTCTGACATTTGGTGATATACATTCCTTCAAGGAATTCTGGATTTTGATTACTGTATTTTCCGCCATACACGTCGCTCCGCCCTATAAGTCGCATCAGTTCAAATATGACTAATAAAGTGGAAAAAGCCATAAATACGTTGCTTTGCCGTTTACTTCGCATCTGTTATGCGTCACCGTTGACGTGTCACATTTGTTATGCGGCCATCGCTGACACCCCGGAAATGTGAGAAGTTATTGTGCCAAAAATCGATTGGCTGCCAAATGGTGGCCGCTGGAGCATGCACGAGAGGACTTCCTTCCCCACCGGATATTCCGAGCTGCCCCGCGCCAGATCTTTGGTGTGGTTTCAGAGGGGTGCCAACGCATGCTCACCCGCTCCGGAAGGAGGAGTCTGTGTGGACTCGAGCTGTTTTCACGGAAGAGAGGGAAGCGAACACGGCAGGACTTTACATGATAAACACGGTAAAAATAATTATTTGTTTTTAAAATTATAGCAAAGATGGGTCTTCAGCTGAACGTGTCCTTAATAAAATCACGTACTGCTCAAAACTGCAGGATTTTAAAAAGTATGATCGCCACGAGCAACGCGCGCGGGCGGCTTAAAATGTAGCTCAATGAACAGATATAAAAATATATTTCATAGCTGACTTTATACCACAAGGGTTCCTGATTAACCGTCCTTTAATAATGTCACGTAGTGATCAAATCTGCTGCATTTAAAGTAGGTTCGCTTTGACTTCTTCCAAACCTGTGCGTGCACTACGAAAATAAATTATTAAAAAAATTGAATATAAATTCAAATAACTCCAACACGTTATAGTCAGTAAATGAGTATCATGTGATTACACAGTGTTGGTTTGGATAATATCAGTGGTGTGGTTTTTTAGGTATTTCATGATTTGTGTTACAAAGTACTAGGGCGAAAAAAATCGAAGCTAGCTTGACACATTTATGTTTATAAAACATTGAATATTAATTCAAATAACTCCAACGGGTTACAGTCAGTACATGGACATCTTGTGATTACACTGTGTTAATTTGGATAATATCAGTGGTGTGTTTTTTTATGTATTTCATGATTTGTGTTACAAAGTACTAGGGCGAAAAAAATCGAAGCTAGCTTGACACATTTATGTCTATAAAACATTGAAAAAAAAAACAGTTTCTGGACTAAATTAACCACATTTTCCTTTTACAGTCAACAGAAGAAAATCCCCAAAATTGAACAACCTCTGTGTCGTCTTCTGGAGGAAGCCGTGAGACACCAGATGGAAATTCGTTACTTCTGTTTGTCACTTCAAACTTCTCCTATTAAACGTTATATTTTCTTAAGTGGTGTCCTGGAACATTCAATTTCCTAAACTTATTTTACAATGTAAAGTGTGTATAGTGTTTAAATCCATACTGGAAGTTAAGAGAACTTTCCATTTGCATTTGACCTTTAAAGAATCATAAGATAAAGATTATTAGAATCTGCTCAACTGTTATTACGTTATAAATTATTTGGTTCTAGGATGAAGTCATACAAAAAAAGTCAAAAATTAAAAGTGGCCAAAGTCCTTTGGACAGTTTAAAGTTAAAGTTCACAGACCATCCATCTACCCATCCATCATCCATCCATCATCTGCGCCCAGCAGCAACTTTACCAGGGAGACACACGCATCAACATCCACCGCCTTCAGCTCCTCAAGGTGTTCACAGAGTGACCATCCATCCATCCATCATCTGCGCCCAGCAGCATGCTTTGCCAGGGAGACACTGGCAGTTTCAAAGATCACAGTGTGATGTTTTAAATCAACTTTATTTATAAAGCACATTTTAAAAACCACAGGGTCAACCAAAGTGCTGTACAATAACATAAAAGACAAGTTAATTAAAAACTATAAAAAGCATACAAAAATAAATACATATACCAGTCTTACTGCAGGTGTGTTAACATGCCATAAAAGATAAGATCACGTGTTAAAAGCCAAGGAATAAATGTGTGTTTTTAAATAAGATTTAAAAAGTTTTGAGGACTGTCAGCAGCAACTGCTCAGCTGATCTGAGATCGGGGAGGGCAGGAAGGTTGAAGCAGCTCAGACAAATATGGTTTTGCCAATTTATCAAGCACCTTGTGCATAACTAAATAATAAAATATGTTTTTAATACATATTTATTGTAAAAATACTAAATTGGAAAATACATGGGTTTAAAGAAGGCAACAAGGTAGGATTATGAATTGGGTTTAAAGTAGGGATGGGGCAGATCCGATCCAGTATCGGTATCGGTATCCGATACCAGCAGAATGTAAGTATCGGGTATCGGAACCAACCTGCCGATATTTCCGATACTTTCTAGATGTCAGAGAGCACATATATTTCACCATACTCTGTGACTTCTGTCTTAACATTGTTACTTAGCGGTATATTAGTGTTCAATTATAGATTAAATCTGTATCTGTTGATAAAATTCAACAAGAATTACAACTCATATAGTGCCAGAATTAAAAATAAGACTAGAAAATGGGGAGTAGAATGTGATGATTTCCCATAATGCTTAGCAGTATTTTAGACTAGTGTTCCTTGCACCATGAGTCAGAAGGACGTCTGTGGAAGAGACCTGCCTCTTCTTGTATGCCATTTGTTTGTGAATTACTGTAGTGAGGCTCAGAGTGTCTTCTTTGGGTTTACCTCACACAAGTCCGAGTTTTGTGCAACATACGTGCTCTCCCTTCAAGAACTTAATTATTACAGCCTCCTATGCTTGAACACCGATACTGGATCGGAAAAGTATCGGTATCGGTCGATACTCAGTTCTTATGTATCGGTATCAGATCGGAAGTGAGAAATGTGGATCGGTGCATCCCTAGTTTAAAGATTACAGCTCATGAGGTACTCATTAAAGCATGACATCTCTTTCACAACATTCTGTCAAAGCCTTTATTGTGTTCGTCTTCTAGTGGTGGCTACTAGTAAATAGCTTGAGGGAACACTACTGCCACCATGTGGTAAGACAAGTAAGATTCTGGACTCCGCCCACAGAAGGGGTACAAAAAAGCTGTGGAAACAGAACTTAGATGTAACCCGACCCGAACTGAGCCGATCCGAGCCGATCTGATCCGACCCGTGCCGACCGGTGGAAAAGGGGCAATATATGACTCAGCTCCAACTCACTCGCGCTGCAGCCTGGAATGCTCCGCCTCCTCTACATGTCCCGTTTCTGCGCTGCAATGTTCTGTGATTATGTGTTAATAAAACCTTCTAAAAAATAAAATAAAAACATGGACCACTGGTCCAGCAAAACAAAAACACCCTGAAACCTGCAGAGCTTCACACAGCCACGTTGGACATGATTTAATTTGCTCGTGACAAATTGATCCACTTCCTCATATCTGTCAGTGCAGGTCTGGAGGGGAGGAAGCGATCACTTGACTTTTGGCAAAAAAAACAAAATAAAAGTTCAGAGCAGGGATGAAGAAGGGATATTTAATACATTTGTGTCACATACAAAACAGTTTTGCATCGCTTTGAAATTATTTCAACAAGAACCTGCGCGGCCGCTGCGGGGCTCGCTGCAGGCTGACAGGCGGGGGCGTGGGTTAGGGGGTGAAAAGTAAGAAGCTCTGTTTTTATTGGCTGGTAGTAAACTCTGTTTTTATTGGCTGGTTAACCGCGGGGCGCTCTTGGCTTTTTATAAATGCTTTTATTACCACCGGGAGACGCCAGAGGACTATAGTTTTTTTGAGAGATTACATGTCAAAGATCAATGTATCAGGAGATAAAGGCAGAGTGAAGAAATATGTTTAAAAAATAAACTACCTGTACATACCCGAGCTTTAATAAATTAACTTTGACAGTCAAATCACCTGTATTTCAAAAGCAAATTCACAGCCACGGGAGCGTGCACAGGAGGACTTGCTGTGTATTTCTTCGAAATTTAACAAGATAACCACCTAAAATTAATTATTTGTTTGCTCGACATTATAGCAAAGGTGTGTCCCAATTGAACTTTTACTTAATAAATGAACTTCGGTGGTCAAATTAGCTACGTTTCGCCAGGGTAGCACAGCAAAATGAAGCTGATTTGACAGTTGTTCCAGTTGAGCTGGACGAAGGTGTTAGGCTGTGGCAAGACGATTTTTGTCATTAATAGCCATGTTTACCTATTATATGACACAACAACGTGCCATACTATTTGAGTGTCATCTAGTAGCTGAAAATAGTAGTGCAATATGTTCATCTAGAATGAATAAAAACAGTCATATCTCAGCTAAAAATTGGTTTGTAAATATGGGAGAGAAAAAAATCTATTAATACGTTGCTTCATCATATAAGTCGCAGGGCATACAAATTACGCAACCCCCCCCCCAACAAACAAACAAACAAAAACAAAAAACAGCAAATATACAGTATTTTGAGTTGTTTTAGCTTATATGACTTCTCTGATATTGCTTAGGACACACA
>JBBPBX010051212.1:9926-24661 GCA_038048925.1 Garcialebias charrua | reverse complement strand
TAATAATAATAATGAATTCAATTTATAACGCACTTTTCATTAATGAAAATCTCAAAGTGCTAGTGCAAATTTTGGGCGCTAGTAGCCTTTATTGGAGAGGGAGAGGGCGAAACGGTAGAGAGGGGGGAGACACCACAGAAAGAAGCTCGTCGGGTCTGGGACGTGAACCCGCGACGCCTGTGGAGAGGCTCAGCCTCAAGCATATGTGCTACCCGCTTTATCCCCTCCGCCAAAGCGGTAGCACATGAATTCAATTTATAACGCACTTTTCATTAGTGAAAATCTCAAAGTGCTACACACATTGAATGCTACACACATTCACACCGGTAGCGGCAGACTACCATGCAAGGTGCTTTCCAGTCCTACCGGGAGCAACTCGGGGTTAAGTGTCTTGCCCAAGGACACAGCGACACATGGTGTGGGGAACCGGGATTCGAACCGCCAACCTTCCGATCGGGGGACGACTGCCATTACCACTACGCCACGGCCGCCCCAACTAGAACTAAATATAAGTATTCCCATCGTACGGAATCGAAGGCTTTTTCCGCATCGAAACTAATTGCTAAATATTTCAAATTCCTTCTGTTCATAATGTCAAACAACTGTAACGTTCTCACGTTATCTTGTGTACGTCTATTTTTGATAAATCCAGTCTGATCTGTATCAATCAGATTGGGGATAATATTTTCTAGTCTATTGACAATTATGGAAGTGAATATTTTATAATCAACGTTCCAAACCGAAATGGGCCTGTACGAACTACACTCAGTTTTATCTTTCCCTGGTTTTGGAATAATGGAGATTATTGTTTGTTTCCAGGATGGTGGGGTTTCACCCCCTTTAAGCACATGATTAAAACATTTTAACAGCAAATGTGCTATAGGTTTCCTAAACATTTTATACCATTCAGCTGGTAATCCATCTCCACCTGTAGACCTGTTTGCATTCAGTTTTGAAATAGCTTTATTGACCTCTGCTGGTGTGATATCTGTGGATATCCATTTATTTTGTTCCAAGCCAATTGAGGGGAGATCCAAAGGGTCTAGAAATTGTTTTACTGTGGGAAGATTGGGCGATTCAGGTTGATTATATAATTTCCTTTAATATAATTCAAATTATTTATGTATTTCATCTGGGGAGAAGCATAACTGGTTTGAAGTAGGATTTTTAATTTTATGAACGGATCTGTCTTGTAGTTGTTGTTTTAGTCGCCAGGCTAGTATTTTTTTGCTCGAGGTCCGTTTTCATAATAAGTTTGTTTTATATACTTAAGATTGAGGATCACTTTGTCATTGAGTTTCCTATTTAGGTCCACTCTTACTGCAGCAATTTGATGTAATAGAGTAGGATCTTTGGTCTCAATATGCTTCTGCTCTAAATTACTTAGCTGTTTAGTCAGGTCATTTAATTGCTCCGATTTTTCTTTTTTCTTCCTTGATGCCCACATTATAATTTTCCCACACAGTACTGCTTTTGCAGCATCCCATATTATACTTGGAGACATTTCTGAATTGCTATTAAATTCTATATATTCCTTAAATTCATTGTGGATTAAATCTTCAAAATTGTTATCATTCAACAGGGATGTATTAAGCCATATTGTTTTCTTAGGAGGGGCATCTAAATATAATTTCAAGTATACCCCAGAGTGATCTGACACATACCTTGTTCCAATACTACAGTCAAGGACCCTGTATCTATCTGCTCTAAATAAGAAAAAATAGTCAATTCTTGAATAAATTGCATGAGGGTGAGAAAAAAAAAGTGAATTCCTTGGTCCCTGGATGGCATTCCCTCCAGATATTAAATAAACCAACCTTTTTAATCATTTTTTTAATATGCAGTGATTCAGAGTTATTTTTTTTAAAGGGTTAGAGGAATCCAGGGGAGGATGTATCTGTGTGTTCCAGTCTCCTCCACAAATCAAAACACCAGACATTTCAGCCAGTATGAGATCAAATATTTTATCAATAAATGTTTTGTCATGTCCTGGAGGTCTGTAGACATTAAGTAAAGTTACTTCGTTTGAGTCTAAAGTGCCCCTCACTAAAAGAAAATGACCTTCTTTGTCTGCTATTTGTTTAGATACCTGGAAGTCTACATTGTTTGCAATTAGTATTGCCTCGCCCCTAGTGTGTCCATTTGTGTGGGATGAATAAAATATATTTTTAAACCACATTTTTTTTCAACGTTTCATGTTTCTCTTTTGTTAAATGAGTTTCTTGCCAAAAGATAATTTGTTGTTGTTCTCTCTTCATTTTAGCTATGATTTTTCCTCTTTTAATTGGATTTTGTAACCCATGAACGTTAATAGTTATAAATTTATATTGCTGTTGGAACATAGACTTTTAAATGAATAAGTCTCTCTAATTTTTATTTCCAAGATGAGCTTAAAAATAAAGCATACATAAAAATCAAAAACAAAAAACATGAAACTTAAAAACAAACAACAGGAAGAACTTCCAAAACACAGTGACTCGTTAAGGAGTCTAAGATGAAGAGAAAAGTCCCCACGAGTCTCCTATCGTGGGGGGTCTCTCCCGTGCAGACTGATATAGCATAGAATGAGTATGAATTCAGTGCACAATCAGAGCCCTTGAAACTAGCTCCCAAAACAACGGTTATATAATAATAATAATAATAATAATAATAATAATAATAATTAATTCAATTTATAACGCACTTTTCATTACTGAAAATCTCAAAGTGCTACACATATATTGAATGCTACACACATTCATAAACCGGTGGCGGCAGACTACCATGCAAGGTGCTTTCCAGTCCTACCGGGAGCAACTCAGGGTTAAATCAAAAAAGGCGTTCAATACAGGATCAACTGGACTTTATTTGTTGCAGAAAACGTTTCGACTTCTGTCCAGAAGTCTTTTTCAATTCTGAATGGAAGCTGTGAGAACGAGAAGTTTTATACAGGCTTACAAGTCACGCACCAACATATGAAATTGGAAACTGAAAAAACACCACAAATTAACTAACATGCCCATTCTATTTAAATTGACAAAACGACACATCCCAGCTTAAAAGGGGGTTTGTAACACATACATGTAAATTGAAAGATCACACCTAACAGTAGGTTACATGTATGTGTTACAAACCCCCTTTTAAGCTGGGATGTGTCGTTTTGTCAATTTAAATAGAATGGGCATGTTAGTTAATTTGTGGTGTTTTTTCAGTTTCCAATTTCATATGTTGGTGCGTGACTTGTAAGCCTGTATAAAACTTCTCGTTCTCACAGCTTCCATTCAGAATTGAAAAAGACTTCTGGACAGAAGTCGAAACGTTTTCTGCAACAAATAAAGTCCAGTTGATCCTGTATTGAACGCCTTTTTTGATTTCATCATGTCCTGGACGACTGAGAATCTTCACCAGCATAACTCAGGGTTAAGTGTCTTGCCCAAGGACACAACGACACATGGTGCGGGTCCCGGGAGTCGAACCGCCAACTTTCCAATCGGGAGACAACTGCCATTACCACTACACCACGGCCGCCCCATCTATATCTTATTCATTTATTTTAAATTCGTAACAAAAATCTTTTAACATCAGCTAAGGATAAATAAAATGACATTATAATGATGTCTGACAATGTCCTTATGTTAATATATATTGATCTTAGTCCACACTTTGCGTCAGAACATTTTTCCCCCTTTCATTTATTATTATTATTTATTTATTTTTTAATTAATGAGCAGCACTTAGCTTGTAGAAGTGGAAGCATGTCCGTCCTCATAACGAAATCCGCAGAGTTTTTCCCGTGCTCTCTCTCTGTGCTTGTCGGAGCCCGGCTGCCTGGCCCGTGCCACCTTCCATGATAGTCCATCCAGCTTCTCCATCAGCGTCTCTGCTGGTGAGTCATCACTGCTGCTACTTTCTGGAGCGAGACCTCTCTTCTGTAGATCCTTCATGGCGTCCGCCGCGTTGTTGTACGTGATCGGGCCGTCATAAAAAAACACCCGGAGTTTATATGGTGACGACGTTCGGAAGCGGAGACCTTTTTCTTTCAGAAGTTTTCTGACAAGTGCGTAGGCTTTCCTCTTCTTTTGGGTCTCTCACTGAAAGACACTAACATCATTTTATTTTTGTTAATTTGAATCAAAACACAATTTAAATCACAAGAGACTCTCTTATTCTTTTACTTTGTGTTAATTCAATTATATCAAATGAATAACCTTGTGTTAAGTGAGCATTATTGAATTCAATGTTTGATAGTCAAAAACTCTATTTAATTCAAACTGTTTAATTCAAGCTGAACATTCTCTTAATATAAATGTATAATAATAATATCTGGTCCAATGGCTCGAACGGATCTTTAGTTATTGTACTAAGGAAAAATACTAAGTCCCATTGTGGAGCCAGAGCGCGTGTCAATGGTCTAAGCCGGCGCGCGCCTTTCAGAAAATGTTTTGTTAAGGGATGATTGAAAACTGTTCTATCATTGAAACCTTCATGACAGGAAGAAATTGCTGCAGCATAAGTTTTAATTGTGTAAGATGTCTGAGGGGGATCAAATTTACTGAACCGTCCACTACACCAAATGTAAGAAATGGAAGGTTGTACCTGACATAACCTTATCATCAAATATTTACAGATTCTCTCTTTTTAAGGACTGACAATAAATTGTGTGGTCAGATGAGATGTAACAAGTCATGAAACGTTAATTTATGTTGACTCACCAGGAGATGAATCATTTATTTAACAGAATCATAAAATTACATCAATATGTACAATGGATTGGTCCTGATCAATTTTCACAAAAACTTAATGTCGACAGATTCAATTTTGAACAACAGAACAAGTTATGACAAGAAAGTTCATATGGTTATTAGAATAACTTATATCTGCAGGCATTTAGCTTAAAGTTCTGGCAAGGATGGATAAGAGAAAGTTTGAGAGGAGTAAGATGGAGGATGAAAGGAGTGAAAGTAATAGAGTTATCTTGGGAAGATGTGCTGTAAACCAGAGATCTCACACTTTCCGGCAGACGCCCGCTAGCCGTCGGTCCACTTGGTAAAACATCTGACGACTCGTTACCTTCAAAGATGATCAGTCTTCTCGGGTCCAGTTGTCCATGTTCACCGTTTCAGTGTCTCCTGACATCAAAAGTTTCAAAACCTATCCCACACCCAACCCCACCCCACACACATTTACTTGGACAACCCATTGGCTGGGACCTGCGTACCCCTCATCAATAGGTGTACCAAGTACGCATATTGGTGGGAATAACATTTATTCTAATCTTCCTCTCTCTATAGACCAACTCCATAAATTGTCTAAATACATTCGACACTTCGAGCCAGGGCCATTGGGTTTGAATGAAACCAAGACCTATCTAAAAGACATCGAGTTTAAACTGAGACACTTTTCAAATGCTACGGTTGACGATAGAGTCAGTTTGATCGTGAGTGCAAGCCTTTATTGAACGTCAACCAGACCCCATTTGAAAGATTACAAACTTTTCTGTGATGCTCTAATAAAAGAATACAATCCTCATGTGAGAATCGTTACCCAACTGCAGTGAAGATCACGCAAGAAAAAAATGAACATCCACGAATGTATTATGACAGAATCTTCCAGGCTTATTTTGGTAGCAGAAACAAACCAGGCATGGAAGAGGAAGAAAATTTTTAATTTATTTTCAGTAACAATCTAAACTCTGAGATAAGTACATCGGTAGACATCATGGCTAACTACAAAAATAAAACCATTAATGAAATAAAAGAGTGAGCTATAAATGTTTTTGAATCATACAGAAAACACAAGAAACCCTTAGAGGTGTATCCAGGTGAAAAGGTCAGATACCAATCGCTAGAACTAGAATGAGCGAGAGCATCAGCTCCTTCTTTTAAAGAAGGCAAGAAGAAACAAAATTTTCTACCTAAGAAACCACAAAATGAAGGTGCCCGCTGGAACAACAACCCTAAGTGGTTCAAACCAAACCCAGAGGGTGACCACCAAGGTCAAAAGTGGAATGCACGTCCAAGGACTAGAAATCATGGATACCGATTTAATCCATACAACAAAGGGTGGCCCCAACAGGAACCCCCAAGCAAAGGACCTGCTCCTCCTGCACCTTGAACAGAACAGTTAGAGACAAGCAAAACATCACAAAAGTTCCAGAAAAAAGGCCCTAAACCTCTGAGCTCAGAAGAGACAGAGAAACTACGTTGGTTGTTAGAAAATTTGAATAATACAAACAAGGATAACCAACCGGGAGTGATGTGTAGCACTATCATTGATAGTAACTCAGAGCACACAAATAACAACATTGTCACAATTGCTGACAGTCAACAAGATACTGATGGTCAGGATACTAACAATCAGGGTACAGACAGTCAAAACATTGACAGTCCAGAAAATGACAGTCAACAAGACATTGACAGTAACCATGACATAATTGTTACAGAGCCCAAGAGCCTCTCATCAGACAAAGGGGGGAAACCTCACTCACCAAAGACGATGACTCATCACAAATCGAACACTCAGACACATGTGTGACTGTTCAGATAAATCAAAATGGCACAGACAATGTTGAACGGAAAAAAACTTCGGAAAAAACCTAAAAGGTTCCTGTGTAACATTATCAGAAAGGGGTCCGCTAAGAAAGCTTACCTGTCAATCACACTAGAAGGGGTCCTCACACAAGAAGTCCTCCTGGACAGCAGAGCCGACATAACCATTATGTCACCCAGGCTGTTCGAGGAACTAAGGACAGCCGCTAACAGTGCTGACAGAGAAATACCCCTCACAAAATGTGCTATAGAATTGCACGGTCTCTCAGAGACGAGAACAACCCTAACAGCTATAGCCATGGTTCACATGCAGATTGGCAAAATGACACAGATCGTTTTGATTTAGAAAAGGCCATTCATGCTTTCATCACCTCAAGGCTTGACTACTGCAATTCCCTATATGCGGGAATCTCCCAATCCTCCATTAAACGCCTTCAATTGGTCCAAAATGCTGCAGCTAGATTTTAACCAACACCTCCAGACGTGAACACATTACCCCTGTTTTATTTTCTCTCCATTGGCTTCCAATTGATTTTAGAACTAAATTTAAAATTTTATTATTCACTTTTAAAGCTCTCAATGGTCTTGCCCCACTGTATTTGACTGATCTTGTAACTGTCCGTGAATATAGGAGAACACTGAGATCATCAAATACATTTCTCCTGTCTGTTCCAAAGACCAACTACAAACGTTGGGGTGACCGGGCCTTTTCTGTCGTTGCACCCAGTCTCTGGAATAAGCTACCTCTGGACTTGCGCTCCATCACTCATATGGAGTCTTTTAAATCTAATCTAAAAACCTTCTTATTCAGGCAGGCTTTTAATACCTAGTAGTTCTTTGACATTCTTGTTAGGTCTAAATTGTTTTTAATTTTTAACTGGCTGTTTTTTATTGTTGTTGTTTTTTATTGTTTGTTTTTATTTCTGTATTGTTCAGCACTTTGTGCACCTTCTGGCTGCTGAAAGGGGCTCTATAAATAAAGATTGATTGATTGAGTGATTGATTGATTGATTGATTGATTGATTGATTGATTGATTGATTGATTGATTGATTGATAGATATACCACCTGGTACATGTGTCTACAGTTGACTCATTCCCATTTTCCGCAAGAGGAATCATTTACCTGAAACTGAACATGAACCAACAAGAACTGGTCCACCCATTCTTCGTGGTTGCAAACTTACCACATGCAACCTATATAGGCTCTGACATTTTGGTAAGATTAGGTGTCAAAATGGACATCAACAATAATGTATTGTTGTCACTAGATACAACCACGAAGGACTCTCCTGTGCTAACTAAAGAAAACCTTAAAGGGGACCAAATATGCAAAATTCACTTTTTAATGTTTTTTTTACTCTACTTTAGGTATGTACTTCTTAAAAAAACAGTCCTAGGACCAAAAAAATGCTCCCAGTGGTATATTTACTCTAAGTATATTTATTTTTCAGGGATATTAATGTCTTGATTTCAAATCCTGGCGCTTGTGTTGTCACAAGCCGTAGGACAACCCACCCCAACCTGAGTCCAGCCCCTCACCTAGCAACCCCTAGTGCGGCTCAACCCACTTCAGTATAAAAGACGTCATGGTTGTTTTTCCTGAGTTCATGTCAGCACAATGGCTAAAAATGTCACAGAGTCTAGCCAGCTCTCGTAGTGCTGAGACGTAATGAGCGACAGACTCACCCGGCCGCTGCGTCCTCTGACAAAACTCGAAGCGGTTCATCTGCCGGCTCCGTCCGGAGCTGAAATGAGTCCTCAGTGCGGCCGTAGCCGTGGCGTATTTATTGTCCGCTAACGTGAGCGTTGCAAAGATTCTCTGACCCTCCTGGCCCAGACAATGGCGGAGGAGTGCACACTTCCTTGCTTCCGCCAGGTCAGTGTGTCCCAAAGCCAGCAAATAATCCTCAAACGCCGTCAGCCATCTTTCCCACGAGACAGCTGGGTCACCGGGGACAGGCAGGAAAGGTGGCGGTGGTGGTAATGCGAGTTCGGACATCCTCGTCTGCCTTTGGAGGGCGGAGTTAATGTAAACAGATTTTTGATGGGCGTGGCCTTCAGAGCTCATTATCATAAACAGCTCGTTCTGAACGGAAGTTAGATCAGGCAGAACTAGAAAGAGGAAATTTTATTATCTAATAATTATTTTGTGTATTAAATTGAAAGAACATGGTCTGGATAGCCCACAGACATACCATAAATATTTCTAGGACCTATAATTGGTCCCCTTTAAGGTTGGGCAGACCATCCCATTGGTCTGCCAGGTTGCTAACAACCATAACACCTCAGTCCCACCACAGGTTATGAACCATATGGTGAAAATTTACATTGTGAAAGGTCAAGATATTCGCCAATAACAGGCATAATTTCAACCATTTCCTACATTTTTCAACTAAGGACTATCCATGGAGTCCACATGCCAAGTGACCCTCGACTACAGAACCACATCTGTTGCTATGTGCAACACAGTCACAGAAGAGGTACTGATCCCAAAAGACACACAGCTGATGGATGGTTGACCTCTACTGATTTTCATGATTTTATACTAAGCATTCCATTCCTGGGAGGACTGTCAGAAAACTTGATCCCAAGTCAACACACGGGGCAAGTCTTGTTCACGAAACCATCACAGACCACAGCTCTCTTCTCCCCCAATGAGTACAACCATGACACAGTCAACAGGTTTGGTTTCAACCAAGGAGAAAGCCTAGGCCCTCAAACTCATAGTGCTCTACCTATAGACAGGTTTTACGACACAGAAAGGGACTCACTGGAGCTCCCCAAAGAACAAGAAACTCAATTGCTTCACAGATTGAACAGGTGGTCGCCCAAGCCGACACCCTGAAAAGTGATGAATAACGGGACAAACTTCGCCAAGTTCTCCTAAAATATGAGAAATCATTCTCAACTGACTCGATGGATTGTGGGTTGACCACGTTCCACACAGTGAGCATCCCAACCCCGCCCAATGCTCCACCAACATTTGTCAGACAATACAAGATTCCCCTGGCAGCACATCAACCTATCAGGGAACTCATTGATAACCTGTTATAAAAAGGTATCATAAGACACTCTAACAACACTTACTCTGCACCTTTATGGCCAGTGTTAAAACCAAATGGTAAGTGAAGACTCACAATAGACTACAGAAAGCTAAACAAACAAGTTCCCTTATCCAGGTGGCCAATGACTCAGCTCCAACAGGAACTGCCCAAGGTCACCAATGGTAAAGATTTTTCGACCCTCTATGTCGCCTCTGGTTTTTGAACCATCCCTATGCGCACCGAGGATCAATACAAACTAGCTTTCACTTTTGGTGGCCGACAATACACCTTCAACAGGTGTCCCTTTGGCTATGCTATGTAAACCGTAGTAGAAAAAGTCATCAAGAAACTTCACCATTGCAGATGTTTCTAACCATTACTTATCCAATATACATGTCATTGTTGATTTTTTAAACTTTATTTACCCAACCGAGGTCTGTCTGCTTGTTTTGTATATAATGTATATAGAAATCTGTCATATCCTGTTGGTTTTGAACTGTCAACATCTGTTTACTGTGATTGTCCATCCATCCATCCATTTTCTTCCGCTTATCCGGGGTCGGGTCGCGGGGGTAGCAGCCTAAGTAGGGAGGCCCAGACTTCCCTCTCCCCAGCCACTTGGAGCAGCTCCTCTGGGGGAATCCCAAGGCGTTCCCAGGCCAGCCGAGAAACATAGTCCCTCCAGCGTGTCCTGGGTCTTCCTCTGGGTCTCCTCCCGGTGGGACATGCCCGGAACACCTCACCAGGGAGGCGTCCAGGAGGCATCCTAACCAGATGCCCGAGCCACCTCAACTGGCTCCTCTCGATGTGGAGAAGCAGCGGCTCTACTCCGAGTCCCTCCCGGATGACTGAGCTTCTCACCCTATCTCTAAGGGAGAGTCCAGACACCCTGCGGAGAAAACTCATTTCAGCCGCTTGTATCCGAGATCTCGTTCTTTCGGTCATAACCCAGAGCTCATGACCATAGATGAGGGTGGGAACGTAGATCGATCGGTAAATTGAGAGCTTTGCCTTTTGACTCAGCTCTCTCTTCACCACGACAGACCGGTACAGCGCCCGCTTCACTGCGGACGCTGCACCTATCCGCCTATCGATCTCACGCTCCAGTTTTCCCTCATTCGTGAACAAGACCCCGAGATACTTAAACTCCTCCACTTGGGGCAGGACCTCCTCCCCGACCCGGAGAGGGCATGCTACCCTTTTCCGGCTCAAGACCATGGCCTCGGATTTGGAGGAACTGATCCTCATCCCGGCCGCATCACATTCAGCTGCAAACCGCTCCAGCGAAAGCTGTAGATCACGATCTGATGAAGCCAATAGGACCATATCATCTGCAAAAAACAGAGAAGCGATTCTAAGGCCACCAAAACGGATCCTCTCAACACCTTGGCTGCGCCTAGAAATTCTGTCCATAAAAGTTATGAACAGAATCGGTGACAAAGGGCAACCTTGGCAGAGTCCAACTCTCACCGGAAATTAGCCTGACTTACTGCCAGTGATGCGGACCATGCTCTGACACCGGTTGTACAGGGACCTAACAGCCTATATCAAAGGGCCTGGTATCCCATACTCCCGGAGTACCACCCACAGAACCCCCCGAGGGACGCGGTCGAATGCCTTCTCCAAGTCCACAAAGCACATGTAAACTGGTTGGGCAAACTCCCACGCACCCTCCAGGACCCTGCTGAGGGTGTAGAGCTGGTCCAGTGTTCCACGACCAGGACGAAAACCACACTGCTCCTCCTGAATCCGAGGTTCGACTATCCGACGGACCCTCCTCTCCAGAACCCCTGAATAGACCTTACCAGGGAGGCTTAAGAGTGTGATCCCCCTATAGTTGGAACACACCCTACGGTCCCCCTTTTTGAATAGGGGAACCACCACCCCAGTCTGCCAATCCAAGGGAACTGCCCCCGATGTCCACGCGATATTGCAGAGTCGCGTAAGCCAACACAACCCCACAACATCCAGAGCCCTAAGGAACTCAGGACGAATCTCATCCACCCCCGTACTGTGATTGTAGTTTTCTTTATTTACTTTTTGATAAGTGCAAATGCCTATTGCCAATGTGAAGTGTGTTGCTGACCACTTGACCAGGTCACCCTTGTAAAAGAGATCTCGATCTCAACGGGCTCTACCTGGTTAAATAAAGGTGATTGATTGATTGATGCTAATTCACCTGCAGAGTTCAACATATTCCTAAACAAAGCATGTCCAGACGCCCACCAACGTGGGACGCTGATTTACGTGGATGATGTCCTTTTGAGGCAGCCAACACTGGACTCACATTTGGCTGAGATCGACCACGTTCTGAATCAACTAACAACTGCTGGTGCTAAAATATCACTGTCAAAATCCCAGTGGTACAGATCCAAGGTGAACTACGTTGGCCTACTTGTAGGTCCAGACGGAGTACAGCCACAGCTGACTCGCACCCAAAGCCTCGACAATCTCAAAGTCCCCACCAATCTCAAAGAACTACAAAGTGTTCTGGGCATGTGTAACTACTCGAACCAATTCATAGAGAACTATGCAGACCTTGCAAAACCACTGACTGAACTCCTGAAGAAAGATGTTCCATTTGACTGGACTGACAAACAACAGCAGGCAATGGACGCTCTTATAAACAGGATCAAGTCAACCCCATGTTTAGTGTACCCAGACAACAACAAAGAGTTTTACTTGGAAGTGGGCGTCTCAGCCCATTGCGTTAGTGCAGGTCTGTACCAAATACACGACAGAGACAAACGTGTAGTAGCCTACACCAGCAAGACAATGGCAGGCCCCGAGTTAAGATTCTCAGACTGTGAGAAAGCTCTACTGACCACTGTGTGGGCAGTAAAGCATTTCTCCAGCTACATTGGTGGACAGAAAATCATTGTTGAAACACAACACCAGCCAGTGACTTTCCTAATCAGCCAACACATCAGAGATGGTGTGGTGACAATCTCACGTGTAGCCACGTGGCTCATGGTACTTCAAAGTTTTAACCTAGACTGGACAAAACAAGAAGTCACGTTTGAGTACGGACTTGGCAATCTGCCAAAAATGTACACAAGATGTACCAGCCACCTAACCGCCAGCTGAGCACAAACCCTCAGTAACTGAGGACCCAAACCACCACTTCTTTGATGACAATATCTGCAAAGATATGACAACATTGTAAGTGGATGGAAGTTAATTCCACCACGATAAAATCTGCAGGGTAGATGTTGGAGTGGTCCCCCTCCAAGGCCAAGCACAGATTACTTTCAGCTACAATTTAGGCTCTCAGACTTCTCAATACGCTGAGATTGCAGGAATCCTAATAGCTCTCCAGATGGTAGTAGAACGCTCCATCAAGATGCTAGTCATCTGCACTGACTCTAACTATGCTCGTGTAAATTTTGCATGTTATCTCGCCGTGTGGAAACAGAATTTTTTTCTCACAAGCGACAGAAAAGCGGTCAAACACAAAGAGCTTTTCATATCGTTTGATCACTTGGTAACATCACACGACTTACAGATCTAAATGGTAAATTTAGCTTATTTATATAGCGCCTTCCATCCCCCTATGAGGAGCCCCAAAGCACTTTACAATACCAGCCATCCACCCATTCATACACACATTCATACACCGGTAGCGGTAGGCTGCCATGCAAAGCGCCAGCCAGTCCTACCGGGAGCAACCCGGGGTTAAGTGTCTTGCCCAGGGACACAACGACACATGGTGTGGGAACTCGGGATTCAAACCTCCAGTGGTGGGCAACGCTAATCCAAAAATTAGTTCCGTTATTTCTAAAGCACTAATTTATTTATTTAGGTCCGCAATTTCAAAAGCACTAATGTCTTATGAAAATTAGGGGAAGCTAATTCTAATCCGCTAATTAAATTCAACAATTGGTAGCAGCAAGTTATGCAATATTTGCACTACACTGCCAACTAGCGGTGCATGAACTGTTATACAGTAAGTTGTTTGAGTTTCAGAGTATTTAGTTTGGTTCTCTTCAACAGGTTTGACAAGGACAAAATGTACCCATTCCAAAGTCTGTTAGCTAAACTGCTGACATATTTGGCTGTTTTTTTTCTTCTTCTTTTGTTACTTTTAGTACCACTAGATCGCATGTGTCAAACTCAAGGCCCGTGGGCCAAATCCGGCCTACCATAACCGTTTCTGTGGCTCTCTACACCCTAGAACTTCAAGATAACAGTTGTAAGCATGTTGCTCTCAGGTGGTGGGTCCCCATCCCTACACTCCCTGGTCTCTCTGTTAATTGTCTTGCTTATCTCCTCCATTTTGTTGTCCAGGTGTTTGTGATTGTCATGCTGTGTGTTCATGTACCTGTATATAAAGTCAGGGATTTTTTAATTGATAAAGCTCTGTATATGTTGTATAACACAATCATTGTTCCACATTTAATCTATTGTATTGAGGTTTGGGGAAAAGCGTGCAAAACAATTACAAAGCCTGTTTTTATTTTACAAAAGAGAGCTGTAAGAGTAATCACCAGAAAACATTACTGTCATCCATCAAGTACATTATTTTATCAACTGAAGTTATTGAAGTTCCATGATTTGGTAGATTATAATATTTTATCAGTTATGTATAGGGCTCAGAATAACGCATTACCTTTAAATATCCAAATAGCATTTTGTTAAAAGACAAAGTTGTTATAATCTTAAGGGGACAGAGATATTTGTAAAACCAAAATTCAGAACTAGTTTGAAGGGACGTTCTACCTCAATCCAGGGAATTGGATTATGGAATGGTTTGGAGAATGAAGTTAAAAATGCCAAGTCAATGTTTACATTTAAGAAAATGATCAAAACTAAATTGTTAAAAAAATATATGAAGTAGTGTAATGTGTATTGTATTAGTTAGAAAATTAGAAAGAGTTATTCATTTTGTTCTGTTACTGGAAGATTATTATTGTTTGAACTGATTGTTTGAAAAAAGGGGCAGATATAATAAGATTTTTCTTCTTTCTGCTACCTTTCATTTTTTAAATATTTTGTACATTATCATTTATGGGATTGTTTTGTATTGTGTTTTTTGTAAAAAAAAAAAAAAAGAACAAATTTAATAAACATAAACATATATATACCGGTATATACAGTCAAAGTCAACTTTATTGTCAGAACTGCAATATGTACAGGACATACACAGGACCGAAATTGCAGTAT